>RAOM01000069.1:0-240131 GCA_009805225.1 Neurospora sp. LNF1-1
CCCTAACCCTAACCCTAACCCTAACCCTAACCCTAACCCTAACCCTAACCCTAACCCTAACCCTAACCCTAACCCTAACCCTAACCCTAACCCTAACCCTAACCCTAACCCTAACCCTAACCCTTGCGCACATGTCCCTTAAAAGGATAGCTAGCCGTACTTACCCTATAGGGCACTCCTTTTCCCTCTTTTTTTCCTCGTAAAACCTTATTAATTCTTAAAGCTAGCATTTGTACCAACTGTACTACACCCCTTACATATGGAAATTCTAAGAGGAATGTTACCCTATAATTGGTGGGTTGGGGTACCTTAATTGTGGAGTAAACTACTCCCAAGTCGTGGTTTTGACTGGATTGCGGCAAGGAAAACTTCCAATTCACTCGAACGCGATTCGGAATTGATCTTTGAAAGTTTTCCAAGCAAATCCAGTTCCTGGACATTCGAACATAGTTCTGAAATCCATATTCTGAAAACTTCAGAAGGCCATTTCTGCGTGCGCCGAACACACCCTAACGCTCGGCTCATCAGTATCATAGCAATACTTACCTCTACACATAGTAGCATAAACCACGCTAGGCGAACACCGAAACAAGGCCAGGGTAATACACCGCCCGCTTCATACTAGCCAATCCACTCACCTCGGCGTTGAAAGGAGACTCACCTTCGTATAACCCCTTAGAAGTAAACATGCAAAGGCCAAGAGGTATAGCGGTGCTACTTCAGACATGGAGCAAGCAAGTAGGACTCGACAACATACCAGTCGGTCGGAACAAACGAGTATAAGTTGCTGCCATGTTCCGTTATTATGGATGAGCTTCTCCTGCTCTTAACATTACCAACTCCAACAGTCTCTTCTTTCCAACCATTACCGATCCATTCATTCATTGATTCAAGCATGCGCCTCTTCTGTCTCGTTCTTTCCGCCAGCCTCGGTGCTGCCGCGACGATTCCCCGCCAGGCCGACAACGCCTGCGCCAATCCTGCTAAGCGTGTGGAGTGGCGTACCCTAGGCGCCGACGTTTAGAAGCAGTATATTGACGCTGTCCTGTGCTTCAAGACCAAGCCCTCGGGCATAGGCCTCAACACCACACGCTACGACGATTTCCCCTATGTCCACACCCGCCTAGACAAGACCAGTACGTTCATCCGGTTATTCACTTCTCTTTATCGTTGCCTAACCTCCGGAACTCGTAGTCCACTCGGTGGCTATGTTCCTTCCCTGGCACCGACTCTTTATTCAGGTCTACGAAGACTCTCTCCGGGACTGTGGATACACTGGTCCTATGGCATATTGGGATTGGACGCTGGACGCGGACGATCCGACCAAGGCGCCTGTCTGGGACGCTATAACCGGCTTCGGCGGCAACGGCGACCCCGCCATTGATCCCATGGAGGGTAGTAGCAAGAAGTGTCTTATCGACGGCCCGCTCAAGGGCTTCCAGGTCGCCTATACCATGAAAGGCTACGAGCCTCACTGCCTCGCCCGCAACTGGAACAGTGGCATCGCGTTCCTTGGCGACATGTTGGCCGACTCCTACAACAAAAAAGCCGTCGACGAGGTCGCCGCCCTACACAACTATAAGGACTTCCGCTACAAGCTCGAGAGCGGTCCGTACGGCGCGATCCATTCGGCCGTGGGTGGTGACATGTCGCCTGCCACCTCCCCCAACGGTAAGTCATGACGTATAAGGCCAGTTTCCGACTCAAAAGAAGACACAAGCTGACAGCCCCGATCTGATAGATCCCATTTTCTTCCTCCATCACGCCCAAATCGACCGCCTGTGGACTCTATGGCAGATGGAGAAGCCCGAAACCCGTACTACCGAGTTCGGCGGCCCTAAGACTCAGAACCGAAGCAACCCCGGCGAAGCTACCCTTGACGATGTTATGCCCTACCTCAATCTGGTCCCGGACATTAAGGTCTCGGAGGTTATGAACACGCAGACCTCCAAATTTTGCTACAGTTACTAGAAAAAGAGCTGTCTGGAAAGCATGGAAAGATGCGGAGGGGTGACGAGAAAGTGGTCCTCTGTTTGACATCTGGAGACGCTGTATCCGTTTCGTATATAGGCACATACATAGCAAAGGGTAATGGTAGATGTAGAAAAGATACCTCTATGAACAATGTACGTATATTTCGACACAAAGAACATGATCCCTGGTTTCCAATCAGTATATGGACAACAAAGTCGAGAAAGTAACAGAGCGAGATATCAGGAATTTATCCATGGAACAGCTCAGAGACAGGCATTGGGAAAGAGCTTTGGGAAGCTGTCACACATTTCGGTTGTCGTTGCTAGTCGCACGGTTACACTGCAGGTACTCTTCTGCTTCTGCATCCAAACGTGCGGGATTATGACATATGCAGCAGAAAAAGGACCCTGGATGCTTTTGGTTCCGATGTGAATCGACCCTCTAACGCCGGAAAGGGCTCAAGCGGAATGGTTGGTAATTTTAGACTCTCTGAGGGTGCGGACCGGAACAGGCCTGGACTGCACCATAGGTTGTATTTCCGTCTCCAAGTAGTATCCTGTTTCAACTTATTACTGGATGGCATTTGAAGGAGCCCGAAAGTGCTTCTCTGTGAGCGGGCAAACGGGTAAGGTATCAGCCTAAAAGTAGACCACGAGCTTCGCCACGTGGGAGTAAAGTGATCCTGAAGAGGGGAACACGAATGTCACTGATAAAGAAATCAATTGAAGCTTCATTGGAACGATTGGAACGAGGGACAAAAGACGGACAAATGAACGGCTTCGGTATACCTAGATGCGATGCCCTACAATAGTGGACCACAACTATGGGAGATCACGATACAACCTGAGCATTGCTAGGACGAGTAATGACTCGATTGAGTTGGGTTCCGAGCGCAAAGGCTAGTTGTATTGACTATGGACTAAGGTCCTAGTCTAAGGAGGAAAAGAGAAGGGGAAATGAAGCTCCTGTACGCACTGCGACATTAGAATATACTTTACACATATAAAGATTTGAACCTCCGTAGGAACTAAGAAGTGATGTGGTACCAATTGGTCAAAAGTAGGTCGAAGAGAGAAAGGAAACTAACATACATGGGTCCCCTGCAGAAGCCCAGTTTTTGTAGCCCCAAGCCCAAAAAATCACATGACCAACAAATGTGGGTCACAGAAATGTCATGCATAAGCGGGCCCACTTGGCGGCAGGCAGTGGACATTTGTCAGCTTCCAAAAAGCTTCTCTCGCGGATGATCGCTGGACCCCTCATTGACATCGGGGACGCCAACGTCAATGATACTCCGATATGCGGCAGTGACCATAGTGGTTGCTATCTTTTGCTTTTTGCCATTCCAGATATTGTCATTGTCGCATCGTGTCTCAATTCCAGTTTCGATCTCTGTCCATTGCTTCCTCTGCCGCGATCAACCGACGTGACATGGCCAAAAAGAGCGCATTTAAAATTTTGCAAACGACGCCATCTCCATTCCGCCTTTCGTCATCCACCTCGGTCCACTTTGCTCCCCACCCCGAGTCACCGACTCTTATCGCCACATCTTTTTTTCAGCCCTACGAAGCTTCATAAAGCTCCCGACTTCCATCCAGCAGCAGTCTCATTCCGAACAACGCAACACATGTCCTCGCTCCTCGGTCGCATCTTCCGTTCCCTCAACACCCAGACCTCCAAAATGTCCACCGCCACCTTCCCTTCCAGCCCCGTCCACGTTCCCGAGGGCGCCGAGAAGGCCACCGTCGCCGCTGGCTGCTTCTGGGGCGTTGAGCACCTCTACCGCAAGCACTTCGCCGACAAAGGTCTTTACGATGCGCGCGTCGGCTACATTGGCGGTGATGCCTCCAACCCCTCCTACAAGCAAGTTTGCTCGGGCAACACTGGCCGTATGTCTTTTCCTTTGTGGTGATGCCTCTGGCAGCCCCTGTCTCCCTCTGCTTGTTCTCTCGACTGTGTCACTAACAAGCCCAAAGACGCCGAAGCTACCCTCCTGATCTACGATCCCACTCGTCTCTCCTATACCCAACTCCTCGAGTTCTTCTACAAGATGCACGACCCCACGACGCTCAACCAGCAGGGGCCCGATACCGGCGCGCAATATCGCAGCGGTATCTTCTACCACAACGAGGAGCAGAAGAAGGTTGCCGAGGAGATCACCAAGAAAGCCAACGAGCAGTGGTGGGGTGGCAAGATTGTCACCGAGATCCTCCCGGCCAAGCAGTGGTGGGATGCTGAGGAGTATCACCAGCTGTACTTGGTGAACAACCCCGAAGGGTATGAGTGCCCCAGTCACGTCTTGCGCAAGTTCCCTGAACTCAAGTAGACGCTTGGGTCTTGAGCAATTGTGCCGCGCCGAGCGCGCATAGAACCGACTCTTGGGTAGCAGAAATGCGCCAAGCTCAACCTGGGGATGACATTCGGGCAGGATCCGGATGAGAGATGATGGGATGGTAATTCAACACAGCGGGATCCCGGACGGCATATACGGCATGGACGGATTTAACATACAAGCGACAACATTGCATCAGACGGCGTTTGGGACGGAAGAAAGATCTTGGGTTTTGTCGTTTTTTATTGGGAGCTTTCTTGGGATATCTAAATTTACAAGTAGCATACAAACAACTGCTAGAACTGAATCAGACCAACAGCTTCTTCTTGCGTGACTCCTCCGTCAACAACAAACACTGAGTAGAGTGCTAACTAAAAACTTCAAAAGCAAACGATCTGGTATCTTGTTCAACTCATCCTACGAATACCCCTTACTTCCTGCGGTTCTGCTGCATCATGAGAATCTGAACCATGCGAACAAAGATGTTGAGGAAGTCGAGCTCAAGCGAGATGGACTCGTTGACGGGATCCTCCTTGATGACGCCAGCCTGAGCGAGACGAGCATGGTAGAGGACCTTCTGGACATCATAGAGGGTAAAGCCACCGAAGACGGCAAGACCGCCATAGAGCCAGAGGTTCTCGGTGAAGGCGAGGGTGCGGACGGCGGTGGCGGGGAGGACCAGAGGAGCGAAACCAGAAACGGCGACAATGGCAGCACCGGCGAGAAGAGGGCCGCCAATGTAGAGGTACTTCTCCTGCTTAGCGGTGGCACCGACGAACGAGATGGCGCCCATCATAGCGAGGGTGTAGAGACCGGCGCGAGCGAGGAGAGCGGGAGGAGCCATGGCGAGGAGAGGAGCGACAAAGGCGGCCTGGGTAGCGTTGAAGACGGCCCAGCAGGCATACTTGGGAATGTAGCTGTGAAGAACGGGTTAGCGGATGCGACAACACAGACATACAGGAACACAAAAGACCTACTTTTCAGGGTCAATAGCGCGAGTAGCAAGCATGGAACCGAAAGAGAGAGCGAGACCACCGATAGCGACAACCCAAGGGTTGGTAGCCATGAGACGATAGGTGAAGCCAGTCTGGAGCATCTGGTAGGCCGACAGACCGATGATACCGATGCCGAGTCCAGTGTGCATGAAGGTCTTGTTGAGGTACGAGCTCTCGTAAGCGGGCATGCCGCCGTCCGCGCGAGTCTCCCGGTTGAACATGAACTGCAGAGTAACCCAGGTGCCGCCGACCATGGCGCCGCCGACGAGGAGCTTGCGCATCAACAGGCCATTGTCCTGCTGGGGCTGAGAGTGAGACTGGTACTGGTAACCGCGGCGGGCGCCCTGGAGACGAGCGAGGAGGCTGTTGGTGGCGGGCTTCTGGGCGATGAGCGAGGGAGTCGTCGTCCTCGAGGTGAAGAAGTTGGTGGTCTTGGGCGCAGACTTGTGGAACGCCCGGATGGCGGCGGCAGGACCGCTCGAGGCCTTTGCGAACTCGGGAATCCGCGAAGCCAGGCGCGCAGGCCCAGCGCGGATGGTGAGGGTTAAAGACATTATCGTGGGTGCGACTCGATGCTGAAGAAACGTGGCCGTCGATGTCGAGAAGTGATGAAGGTGTTGCTGTAGGTGATTCGGTGGTTGGAAACGGAACCGATGCCAATCTATATCGGCGCCGAAGAAAGGCAAAAGATGGATGACGTTTCGGTTGGTCCAGTGCCTGTGCTTAGGTAATGTGCGTCACAGTGGTCAGTGCTGGGGCTGGAGGAAGCTTCGAGCAGCCCCGCGCGTTCGCTCCTTGTCGGAGTTAGGCGCCGGCTGTCGGCTTTCCATTTACAGACCCTAACCCTGGTCGAAGGAACTGCCCTCTTCTACCTCTGTACCTGCCTTTGCCTTTCAGGTTTGGATGACTTGACAAGTGACAACGTCCTTGACATCGTCGAGATCCGTCGGCTCTTCCTCACGATATCATGATTCCTCGCTGTGGTCCCGCGACATTAATCTGAGTTGACTGCTTATGAACGTCCTGACAGATTATTGACGACAAACGGATACCAAGCACCTATTTGCCCTCCCCAATGAGACCCGAAGCAATGGATGCGTGCCGATGCAGCAAGAGCAAGGCGCAAGAAATGCTTGACGCCAGATGAACATGATGCACGAGAATGCTTTCGGCTGGCGGGCAATGGTCGCAAATCTAGGATATATGGCTGCTATCCCCCATCCCACCGCTTTCTCCATGATGATAATGTCATCGTCAATCTTTCCCAGCCAGGCGTGGCAGCACCGAAGAAGCTATGGACTACATGACTGACCCCGTGCTTCTCCTCATCACCACTCCCCACGTTCTCTTGATAGCGGGAGTTTACCATGCCTTCATGTCTTGCCGGTTGGATGGGAAATCTTCCAGATCTTTCTCTCCCTCGCCGGTCGTGCCAGAACAAGACGACATCACCGATACGACAATTACCAGGGTCATCTTCGTCCACGTGGGATGGAAGTGGGTAGAGGCAATTGGACGGGCGAGACTTGGTCTCATGCCCACGCTTATCGCCACTTGCCTGTAAGCCACTCACTGCTAGAGGATCTGATGGCATTAACAACTGACTCGTCGTCCAGAGTTTGCGGTTCGTTGTATGTTTCGTTCTCAACACGAGGCGGGGAGCACCGATTTTAAGACTACATGCCCCTGGGTACAAGCGTGCCAGCTGGGGTCCATGAGAGTCTCCCTTGTGTTGATGCGTCAAGACGCCATGAACGACTACTATGGAACACCTCCCAGCCCAGTCCCTCCTGTACCTCTATTCATCATGTCAACCCATGTCATCAAAACCATCCTCTACAAAAGACAGGCATACCAGTGTACTGCGGCCGGACTTCCATGCGGTGTAGATGATGATGAGGGGAGGGGTTGTGTTATATTCTTCCGGGTTTTGGTCTGTAGACGTGGGTGTACCATTCGCTGAGCTTGCGTATAGGATTTCGGGGAAGAAAAGGGCACACGGCACGGAGATCGGGGTCAACGCATTCGTAGATAGACTTGGGTTCTGGTTAGCAAGCAAAAGCTGGGTGGGAATAAAGTCAGACTTGCCTTGACTAGCAGACCGATGACAAGATATAGATCCGACGGTAAAGGAATAGGGTCATCCTGGCTCTTGATCGCCTTGAGATGGCTCTGCGGTATCCAAAGCGTTCCGCCCAAGATAGTGAGGACTACCGCAAGGAGACATGTGAGCGGAAGTCGGTTTAACATGAATGGTTGTTGCTGAGCCATCGGACCGGACCGGTCCAGGAAATCCCGTATCATTTCCCACCACGGAGTCAATTTCCGTACCAGTGGCTTCAGAGGCTTGAAAGGCTTGGATGGAGCCTGAGCGGGCTTGTGGGAGCACTCAAACTTCAGACGCAATCCACCGTTTTGAGATTCCGTCCAGCACCGGTGATTTCGTGCCCACTTATCCAGATCGTCAGGATCATCGACGACATAACATAAACAGTTGACTCCAACAGGGTCGTAATCTCCATGCTCAGAGAGCTTCGCTTGAGCCTAGAGGTATGTCAAGCGAACGCCGAGCAAGACCGAAGTCTTGATATGTAAAGGCATCTTATACACGAGGGAGCTTGTGCACAGCCATCCAGTTTCTGTCTACGATAGTGTTAGTTATGCACTTTCGGTGATGATGAGCTGGTAGATAGGGCGAGGAATCGAAGCTTACCGGACGGCTACCGACAGCATTGACAGTCCAAGTGTGATGAACGTGGAAACATGGGATCAAAAACGTGGGGACCTCCTATTACGGCCTACGGAGATGCCGCGTGTTGTCATCCAACCGGCACTTGATCCGGTACAGATGATTGTTTGTCTTTGGAGATTGCCATGTTCTTCGCGGAACAACGAAAGACATCCGCAGCTATGGTTCGCGTGGATATCCAGGCCGGTGTCCCTTTTGCTGATGTTGGTGTGATGTTTGCCCAGAATTTGACCGTTGACGACTCTGTGCACGGTCCAGAAGCTAGAATTGTTCTGGAAAAGGGATTCTGCAGGGCTGTGGCGGCAACCAGTCCGCAGGTCCCGGGGTACTCTTCTTCAGGGTCTTCAGGGTCTGTAGGGGTGTAGCCTATACCGCATCTTTTCACTCATAACGGAGATGCTCTTTTAGGTGGTATAGCGCCATCTCTTTCTTGTCTCTCGTTATATCGGGTTTGTCCGACGCTATGTAGTCGTTTCAACCGCTGAATGACTCTTGTGATGTCTCGAGGTTGAACGGCAGGAGAGCGAACCACAAGGGTGCTGCTGTCGTGCAGTACTCCACGGCATGAAGTCATCGAGGTGGATATCGTGATGCTCATCAGTCGACCGCAGAGGTACGCTGGTCGGCTAGCAATCCGCTTCCGGCCCTTGTAACCATCGACAGAAAGCTTGTAGTAGCACAGCGGTGAGGAGGAAGTCGGGAAAAGACGGTGCTGTTGGCGTCCTCGTCGTCGTCGATAACGGTGGCAGTATTGGATGTGACGTGTGACAACAACATAGCTCGCCCTTTGAGAAGCCCTGTTCTGATCCTTTCAATGGCTGTCAGCGAATCATTCTTGTGTGAAACGAGGACAAAGAAGGGGACCAACAGCTACATCATCGCCGTCAGCTAGGGGGAAGCCCACCTCTTCTTGCGTCTTACCTCTTCTCCTTCTGGAAACCAGCTTCCATGCATCCCGACAGATGCCTACAGCTTGGCATCACTCTGAAACGTTTTTGTGATTCCTGCTGTTGTGGACGTCGAGATACATAAACATCGTCGCAGTCGCTGAAACTGGTCGGATTGGGTGCCGGCGGTTACGGGGTACCACGCACTGTATTCGGCACTAAACCAAAACGGCCCGGCCCCACGCGCTGCCGAACGGTTGCGGGAGACAGTGCCGCTTGCCATCTTCATCTGGACCTGCCGACGGGCGCAAGGAACAAGCAAGACGGGACGAGAACAATCACTTCATTTCTTTTTCTCTTCTTACGTCGTTGTCTACCTACTATTCACCATCAGCTACCTACCTCTACCTACTTGAGCTACAAGCACCTCGGCACGGTAGCGCATCACGATTCGACACCGGCGCCATAGCTCCAACACTCACGTCAAAGCGCCGGCCATTGCGATTGATATACCCCACAATTGCCATCGCTACAAGGGCCCAAGTCCCCCCGGCCGCAGCCACATCGCCAACCAGGTTCCCACCACTGCTTGTGACCTCTCTTCGCATCCAACCGTCGTACACGATTGTTTCAAGAGCTGCCATAGCTCCATCGACCTCTAGCGATACCTATCTCTGTGGGTAATGCGCAGACATTACGGCCAGAGAGGATTGACATTGACCAAACCTCCTCCCAGACCCCTACAGACGACAGCTTCCATCAACCTGACGCAATGCTCCGTCGCAGTTGAGCTGTCCCAACTGATCCACCCCGCCACGAAGCCGCAAACGGACTTTGGCGAACGATCTCGACATACCTCTGTACACCATAGCACACACATCACATACATCCGCACTTGCCTGTGCCCGATAGCACACTCGCGACTGGCATGACCGACCGTTTGTTGCGTCCATAACCGAYCCGACGATATAACCTCCMAAGCATCACCCAAACATGCGCCGGAGTCGAACACCGCCTCCATCGCCCTACCGGGTTCTGGCGCACCATGGGGGACCTCAACCACCACAAGACTCGGGCGCCCTCATCAGGTCCTTCAATGTCGAGACCAATCCCACTCGACCAATTCGCCCCTCTCCTCTGACGGCCTCGACCATCCCCGACATGCCTCTAGACCTGGTTGACCGAATCCGATCGTTTCCCCTCTTCATGTCCGCCCCCGAAGGCTTCCTCGTTGCGATTGGCACCCGCCTAAAACCTCAAGTCCATTCCGCCCAAGACCACATCCTCACAGAAGGCGACGAAGCAAAAGCCATGTACTGGCTGGTCCGAGGCGTGGTTGCCGTCACATCCCGCGACGGCGAAGCTGTCTATGCGGAACTCACACCCGGCGCCTTCTTTGGCGAGATTGGTGTGCTCATGGACGTTCCACGAACTGCGACTATCGTTGCGAGGACGAAATGCCTGCTGGTCGTTCTCAAGAAGGAGGACCTGCAAGCCGAACTGCCCAAGTACCCTGAGATGGAAAAGGCTATTCGCCAGGAAGCACAGGAAAGGTTGACCATCTTGAAGAAGAAGCGGCAGGAAGGCAGGCAGATGAGCAAACTGACGAGCAATAAGCTAGCCCGAGAAGCAGCGCCTGGCGAAGTTAGTACCGGAGAGTCGGGAAGCATCAAGGAGGGCGCCGTGGTCAAAAGCAGGAAGCGCAAGTCACCCAGTCCTGGTGTTATTGACGATCCGACGATTAGTGGTAGCGCCCTGGGAAGCGGTTACGTCAATGTGCGAAAGACGCTTAAAGAGCTTCCGCTATTCTCGACGCTGCCTCCCGACATTCTGCACTTCCTGGGCTTGAGCGCACAGCCAAAGTCCTACTCGCCTTTTACCGACATTGTCCGTCAAGGCAGTCCCGGTAACGACATTTTTTTCATCGTCCGGGGTGAAGCTGAGGTCGTTGATGAATCTGAAAAGACGTTGTCGCGACCCCGTTTAAAACAGGGACAATACTTCGGTGAGGTGGCCAGCCTGGGATTGTCCGAAGGGAGAACTGCCACCGTCCGGTCCATTACTGCAGTTGAATGTCTGATGATTGGCGGAGATGCGCTTGAAGAGCTCTGGAGGCGCTGTCCACCCGAAATTCGGTCCCAGGTGGAAGAGACGGCTCGGAGGCGCATCAAGGGAACGGATGAAGATGTGGAGATGGTGGATGCCGAGCCCGAAATTACTTTTACCACACCTTCGAAGCCAACCTCGCCGGCAACAGACAAGACACACCAGCCTTCGGATCCTGACCCGTACCTTAGCGTGGACATGGAGAACATTCGCAATCGTCGTAGGAACTCGATCGCCCCGCCAACTCCTCAGACCGATGCTTCTGCCATTGTCAACGGCATGAAGGCTATTACTCCCGAGAGCAGCCCGCTGCGACATTCCGTGGCTGACGGCTCCCCGATTCCGAGCAAACGCGCACGAACTTTGCCTTGGAGACCATCTACAATAGAAGACGAAGCCAAGAAGCTTTCCCTGCCGGATGACATCCTGGTCTGCATCTTCCAGCACCTGGATCTCCTCGAGATGATCAGACTACGAATCGTTTGCCGAGACTGGCGTCGCCTGCTCACCACCAGCCCCAACCTCTGCACCCATGTTGACCTCAGTCTGATCAACCGTAAAGTAACCGACTGGTCCCTTGTTCACATCCTCGCCCCCTTCATCGGTCTACGGCCTGTCGAGGTTGACATCAGCAACTGCTTCCACATCACGGACGAAGGTTTCCAAGCCTTGTGGAAACAATGCGGCAAGAACATCAAAGTCTGGAAGATGCGCAGTGTCTGGGATGTTTCCGCGTCGCAAATTCTCGAAATGTCCGAAAACGCCAAAAGTCTCGAGGAAGTCGACTGGTCCAACTGCCGCAAAGTAGGCGACAACTTGCTTGCGCGGGTAGTAGGCTGGGTGGTCCCCGAGCCTCCCCCCTCCCGTTCATCTGAGAACGGTAAGGTGGTTATCGCCTCTTCCAACTCTCGCAGCCGTCGTCTAAAGCCCACCGCCAACGGCTCGGCCACCGCTCCCGCCCAGCCCCCGCCTGGTACTGTCATAGGCTGTCCCTCCCTCGCCCGCCTCAATCTCTCCTACTGCAAACACATCACCGACCGCTCCATGCACCACCTCGCTCTACACGCCTCCTCCCGACTCCAATCTCTCTCCCTAACACGCTGCACGAGCATTACCGATCAAGGCTTCCAATCCTGGTCTCCGCACCGCTTCCCTAACCTCACGACCCTCTGTCTAGCAGATTGCACCTACCTAACCGACACCTCCATAATTGCCCTAGTGAACTCGTGCAAGTCCCTAACCCATCTCGACCTCTCCTTCTGCTGCGCGTTGTCCGATACCGCCACCGAGGTTATTGCGCTGGGTCTGCCGGGGCTGAGGGAACTAAGGATGGCGTTCTGCGGCAGCGCCGTCTCCGACGCAAGTCTGGGCTGCATAGCGCTGCATTTGAACGAGCTTCGTGGGCTGAGCGTGCGCGGGTGCGTGCGAGTGACGGGGGTGGGCGTGGAGAACGTCCTGGAGGGGTGTGGAAGACTGGAGTGGGTGGATGTTAGCCAGTGTAGGAATCTTGGGGGGTGGCTGGTTGGTGGAGGGGTGGGGAGGTGGGGATTTGATGAGCGCGTTGCGAAGAAGGGTGGTGATGATGCTTTGAGGGTGATAGAGAGCAAGGCACAAGGGGGTAAGATGGGAGCTAGAGGGGTTGGTGGTGGTGTGCAGAGACCCAGGGGAAACGGCGGACTGAGACAAAGCAAGGTGTTGGGACCGGGACCAGTGATGAGGCCGATCATCCCGCCAAGAGGGATGACGAACCATCGGACGAGGAAGCCGATTCGATTCGTGGTTGAGAAGTGTGGTCTCGAGTTGAGGTGAGGTTGCTCGAGCATCCGAGGCTGAGCCACCTGCAGGAATGACATTGGAGCTGGACATAGATACATGGGCCGGTAAACTGCACATAATTTTTATTATGACACTGGGGCTTGGATGGGTTGGCTTCAGTTACCTATAAGCGCAGCAAGGTCAAGTTGTTATCATTGACCGGCTGAACAGGATCAACAGGACTTGGCTTGGTGTTTCTGGCTTTGGACATTCGTTTTGTACATATTACATGGGATTCTGGATGGGGCACGGAGCCTACCTACATACACATACAGACGACAGAACATATGATATTGATACCCATTCATTCATAAGGTACTCTAATCTAGTCGCACACATTTGAGCCTGATCGTATCTGGTAGGCGAGACCATGACCTGCTCTTCAAGCTCTTGAGTCTTCGCGGGACTCTAGGCCCAATTGCTCAGACGGGGATGTGCTGATACAGGAACCATAGTATAGGAGGCGAAGGTTTGTGGAGATGATTGCCTGCTACGTTCGAGTTGTTCTGTACTTCTGGAGTGTTCACCATGTCTATTCCCCTATTGGCTGTTGTTACGTGTAGGGGAAAATGTGGACAACTCCCATACCGCCTTGGGATCGAGCAAGGCCTGTTGGAGGCAACCTGAAAGCTCACTAGCAACCAATGCAGGCATGTTCAACTCTCAGTTTTCAACGTGGCAATTATCAAAGAAAGTCAAAGAACATTTGAAGATGTATGTTATACGCTGTGTAGTTCTATCATCTACAGATATCGCTCGTAGTCACACATGCTCCCTAACGCCTACACCATACGTACCTACCTGGCCAATGGAACCTCAAAAATGATCAAGACAAAAACCACGAGCTGTCAGGACAGACGCAACAAACCAAAGGAAAAGGCAACCGACTGTCAGAAACAAAGGCCCAGGAAGACAACAACACCAGAAAGAAAGGACGCCCAAGAGACAACAACCTGCTCACAAGAACATGTTCCTCCTATCCGCATCCCTTACCCTCCCTCCTGGCGCCGTGTAATCCACGCCTGCGACACTACTAAGGTCCTTTTCAAACACAGACTGGATCTTGGTAACCTGCAGCAGCCTAGCCAGGTCAAGCTTGACACCCTCAAAGCTCGCCAGCGACTCAGCAGCCTTGACCGCATTCTTGATCTGCCGCCCATTCAAATCGTGTTCCGCCAACCTCTCCAATCCCCGCTCATCAATGTCCACGCCTCCGGGTACCATCCCGCAGAAGTTCTTCCAGATTTGAAGCTTGGATTCGAAGCTCAGGTCGGTATACCTGATAGGTATGTGGATCCTGGACTTGAATGCTTCATCGAAAGTGGTGACACGGTTGGTGGTGAGGAAGAGGATACCGGTGTAGTACTCGAGGACGCGCAAGAAGACGGAAACCATGGCGTTTCTGTGCAGATCATGGAGGGCACGCTGCTCGAGGAAGACGTCCGCCTCGTCGATGAGCAGGACGGCGCGCCAGGTGGCGGTCATGTCCATGATCTGGGTGAGCTGGGCGTCAAGCTCGGAGGAGACGCAGCCGAGGTCGCCCGATGAGACCATATACAGCGGGCGCTGAACGTACTCGGCTACGCATTCTGCCGTCAGAGTCTTGCCGACACCCGGGGGACCGTGAAGCACGCAGACAAGGCCTTGGCCTTTGCCTTTGACAATGTCGTCGAGCCCGGGCCGCTCACGGGTGTGGTTAGAGACGAGGGCTTGGACGGTCTTTTTGATGGTGGGGTCGAGGACGAGGCCGTCGAAGCACGAAGTGTTCCAGTGGATGGGTTCCAGCTTGTCGACGAAGAACTCGAGGAACCGCTTGATGGTGAAGGAGTATCCGCGGACGGTGGCGTTGGTGAGCATGGCTTGCTCGTCAGTCAGAGGCTCGTATTCTTTGGTCTCTGATGTGAACTTGATGGAGGACAGGGAGGGGGCTTTGGGCTTTGAACTCGGCAACTTCTTAACGACAAACGAGTGGTCGGCCGCCAGCCGGTGGAAGGTGGCACAGTCAATCATGACGCGGCCGTTGACGCCGAAGCGGGCGTAACCTTGCATCTCCTTCTTGATGACGGCGATGCCATTGTATTGCACGTAGTGTTGGCCAAGATGCTTCTCCCACTTGCGTCCACGGGCTAGTAGGGTCTTCCGGATCCCGTCGGCGTCTTCATGTAGATGAAGGGGAACGATATCAAGTTCGCTGAGTTGGACAACGCCAGTGTACTTGCGGAAGGTCAGATGCGATTTGAGAGTTCCCACGTTCTCGCCGTCAAAGTCAATGTAGCGACAGGAGAGGGTCATGCCGACGAGGTTGGCGTGCTCGTCGTACGCATCATAGTACCGGCGGACGCGATATGCGCGATCTTGATCCAAGATCTTGCAGTGGACAATGGTGTCGGGTGGTAGGAGGGTCCAGGCGTTATCGTACGAGATGGCGCGGATCTCGCCGGCGATGCACTTTTCGTAGGCAGCAATCTCGGACTCAAAGTGGTTCTTGATCCAGTCCATGAGGAGGTTGAACTGTTGAAGGGACTCCTGGTCGTCGGCAAAGCGCTTCACGCCCTCGGCTTGGAGTTCCTTGCGGTAGTGGAAGAGGGCATGGTAGGGAGCTTCGATCTGGACGTCGTCGACATCGATGGGGTCGGAGGGATAGTCACCAATGACGTCCTTGAGGAGCTGACGCAGGGGCTGGGGGTTAACGTAGAGACGAGTGTTGTCATGTTCGCCGCGGTGGTTGTAGTGCTTGACGAGGCAAAAGGCATAGAGGCGCCACCAGTCCTTTTGTGCTGGCTTCTCGATCTCGGTCTTGCGCTCGGTGAAGTAGTGCTCGTCCTTTTCATCGTATCTCCTATCCAGGTGCTTAAACTCGCACTTCATGGTCTGGTCCTCTGGGGGCTTGTTTTTGTCGTCCGTGGCCGAATCTTTTGTGTCTGAGTCTGTCTTTTTGTCTTTTTGGTCTTCGGGCGTGTCTTGGGGCTTGGTGTCGTCGTTGGGGGTCGCGGTCTTCTCTACTTCATGCGTGGTCTCGTCGTGGCCGTTGACCCCGTTCGTCTCGGTACACTTGCAGGTACACTTGGTCTTGACGGGTTCTTGGGCAGGAGCCCCATTAGGGACATGCTCGGTGACGGCAGTAGGAGCCATAATGTCTGTTGTGTAGATGCTGTGATGTGATGGCAGTTATGGTAGCACAACGAAGGAGACAGGAAGGTTTGCGACATGATCTGGTGGACAAGAAGAGAAGCGGTGGCATACTCGTACCTTTTATACTTGGGATGTCTGACATCTCTAAGCATGGCGCCTGCCATCTCAACCACCCATCCAAAGCGGCGACGGTGAGGAAAGAAGAAAGTCAATGTCGCTGACGATGCAGGCTGCCGTGGCTGGTTGTGTTCCCTCATTGATGCCCAGCGAATGGCGGCCGTCATCTTCTCCACACTTGCATCAGGCAGACGGGCGACCTCTTGTCCTCTTGATCTTGATTGTTTCATTCTCTTTGGCTGTCCAAACGACAAAGCCCATGGAAACTTGTGGGGCCGGCGCGCGATGACTCGTTACCGATGTGATGATTGTGACGATCTAACGGCAGGCAGAAGTGTGTCGGAAGCTGAGCGAGCCATGCTGGACAAGGAAGGACAACTGGCACTGAGGCTGAGTTCCTGTCTTGGAGTTGCGCCAATCGTGAAAAAGTCAATTAAGAGGAAAGGATGAAAGAGGGACGGGAGAGAAGAAAAGAGGAGGGAGCCTGTCGCGGCCGATTATCGGACCAATCTGCAGCAGGCGCCAAGATCCACTGCTGAACGGCGCAGGGGTCCCCGCCATAACCTAAGCTTTTAGGGCAGCCCCCCCACTATCCTCAGCCCTATACAATGGGGAATGGCCAGGGCCCCCAATGTCAACGACATTCGGTTTGTCATCAACATCATCGTCCTCAGGAGCACTCAATGACGTTTCACCGTGTGGGCTTTTTGACCACATTACTCTATGCTTTGTCATATCTTTGGCGATATGAATCTTGTCATCGCATCTCTTAGCAGGGGGGATGTGCTTGTATTTCTATGGAGATGGACTGATGGAGTGAGCAAACGCCGTTCATCTCTCGACGGGTTTTATCTGAGGCATCCGTTCTTGCTTGGTGCTTTCATCCCGCTTTGGAAACACACAAGAAGAAAGTCTGTTATGGCACTCAATAACAATTCATTTGTCAAATCTCCAGCAATAGTCCAAAATCTGACATGGCAAGCGGGAACACAGATGCTGTCAAGTTGATGCCAAAATGGACTAAGAAGTCAACCTCTTCTGCTCTCTTGGCTGGAAACGTCTTTCTCGGAAGGAGCTATTGCAAGCGAAATCTCTCTCGATTTCCGAGCCCCTCCAGACGGAAGGAATGACTGCCCTGGGTGCCCCTCGGCTTATCGTTATCTTTCTTGAGTCGGGAGATGAAACCTCGATGAAGGAAGGAGCGGCCCATGAGCCCCGCCTCGCGTCGAGTTCTCGAGGCTGCGAACTACCTACTACCAAACCAAAGGGAAGCCCAGACGCGTCTGAAGAAGCGGAAGCGAAGGCTTGTTTTTTTTCTTGTGGCTCGCCGGAAGAATACTTGCGCACCGCTCGCCCCGAACAAAACCCGCCTCACCTGCCGCCATTGACATTCCGAGACGCGCATTTGTTAGGGCTTTCCTTTACTATCTGAATTCCCTTTCCTTCCGCCCTTTCAGTACTTTCTTGTCCAAACTTCCAACTGATTTTGAGTCCTATCAGTCCAGTCTCCTTCTTCATTCGGTGCCAGAAAGGACACGCCGACACGATGCCCCCAATCAAAACCGAACCAGGCGTGAGGATCAAGTCAGAGCACGAAGCTAGGTTCGACTTCTCCTCTATTCCACGCCCGCCCGTTCCCTCAGTTCCCGTCAAACAGGAGGATCGCAAGCCCGTGAGTTCATCTTGCCGGTACCCACTTCCTCTCTCTCTATGTGTGCTAACGAACATATCTAGGACTTCTCTTCGTCTACCTACGATGGCCAGTCGAGGAGACGGCGAAGATTCCGTCATGCCAACAACTTCATGGTCCACAGGCTGAGAGATGGGGAAACGATACGCGCCCACTACAATCAGTCTGAGAGCACAGTGATATTTACTCTTAGTCATGGAGCAGCCGCTATCATCGAGAACTTCCCAGAAGAAGGGGACCGAGCTGAGGACATGATTTTCCAGCGTCTCCGGAGGGCAAACTTCAGCATCCAACCGATAGAGCCTTCGGGATTCCTATGCCGCGAGCTATCTTTCTCTCTATTCGGCCCACCGAAAGTCGTTTCTGTCCAAGTAGAACGGATACCTGGGCACAATCACGCGCCTGAAGCTGTTGCGAAACAAGAGCATGTCAGGTCAGAAAACAAACACGTTGCTCCGACGATTCCGAGCTTTGCCGAACATATACAACATGGGCATGCGAAGCCACCGCCTTTGTCTGCATCGTCCTCCGGCAGATCTCAACCCGCTGCCAATATCCCGCAGGTCCCCTCCAGTACTCCAGTACTTGAAAAACCGTCCGAGGGCATCTTTGACATGTTCAGGCCCAAAGAACAGTCCAGGGTCTTTTCTCATCACATCGCGTCGGAAAATAGATCTTCTCCGTCCCTCGACTCCTCGTCTGCCCTTAAATCGGGCCTCTTTGGAGGCTCTGGCGATCAGAGTACGAGAAGCTCTCGCAGCGCCTTCAGTCATTCGTTCTCGTTCTCGGAAGCGAAGTCGCCTTTTCCAAGCAAGCTGCCTGTTCCAGGCAAGCCAGCCATTTCGTCCACAAATGCTGGCCCGAATCTCTTCGCCCGCCCCCCTGCCCCGCATCCGCGACCCTTTGCACAACTTCCGCCGCCCGATGCCCCTGTCCTGGCCGCTGCTGTCAAGCCCGCACCGGAGGTAATTGTTATCGACTCCTCTCCCAAGTCATCTCCGACGTCTTCCCTCCAGCAACCTTTGCCAAAGAAGCGTGCTGCGGAAACCAAGGACAGCGTCTGGCCTACCTCTTATAATCAGTCAGCTTCGCCTTTTTTCACACTCGCGCTTGGTAAAACGGGGGGAGGTTGTGATGGGTCAACTGACGAGAATCCTATGCGTGAGAAGCCAGTGCGTAGTTTTGGAAAGGGGAAGTAGATGTCGTTGTGTGTCAGATGCCGATGTCTGAAGTGACGGCTCCTCGGACGTTACAAGGATGAAGCATTTGGAAGGTCCGGCTTGTTTGGCTTGATCTACTGATATCGTTTCTGTTGTTGTTATTGTTGTCATACATGATGTCTCAATGGTTTTTTTTTTCCGGTTCCAGATAGTTATAATGTACGTTATGGCAAAGAGGTTGGCCCAACCGTCCTCAAAGTTATGGGTCTAGGTGTATGCGGCCGCAACACTGAGGGTAGTGGAAACAAGGAGCCGCGACCATGGTGGAAAGTATCGCCCAGAGATGAAACATGAATCGGATTCGAGATGTTAGCGGTTACTTTATCAGGTTACTTGATCTCACTTCACAGTCACGTTTCTCCTTAGAGCAGTTCATTTTGTTTACCTATGTATGCATGACATTCCTCTCTGTAGGGTTTGAGTAAGCCGTTTTCGAACATTTCAGACTGTCCGATCCTCGCTCCCTCTGGACTGTCTGTCCTATGAATACCATGATCCTGCTCTTTTTTCCGATCTTGCTTCCATCATAACCCATCCTCTCCCTTTCTGTCCCCACGCACTTTCACCAATGGTAATGGGCTTAAATATCTACCAAGCAAGGAGGCCAGTGAATGGGAACTTTGAGCAGGGGCAGGTAGTAGATAGGATGGTGGTGGAGATGGTGGACGACCAGAATCTTTACTGAGTGTTGGCCTGCCGTACCTTCAGTGGCGCCGACTTACTGTCCTTCTTTTCGCCGGCACTCCAGTCTCGTGACTCGTCCAGTATTGTTTTCCGTTTCTCCTATTTCGTTACTGCCCTCTCTATTGTCGCCTCTCCACCTCGGCCTCCAACACTAGAGGTATGTGAGCCTTGTCCCTTATCTAATCTTACGTGTACTCGCACATGAGCAAACAACTGAATCATTTCGAGTTCGAGTTATTATCTGCCAGTACACCCACCCCGCCCTTTTTCCTTGAGACCGTATTTTTTCTTCCGCACACAAAATTCTCCCGAACTCATTTCTCACCACTCTATCAACTCTATTCCATCAAAACCATAGAGGTACTAACCGACACAACAAAGTCTTTCATGCAAGCTACCAGGTACAACGATGGACTCTGCATCTGACATCGGTAGCGATGGCAACGGCCGTGGCGAAGATCTCAGTCGCGCCGGCGACTTTGAACAGTCCAACCGCAACAGAGAGGCGCAACGTCAACATATGCGGCACATCCTCACCAACGCGTGACTTCCTGACGACATCGTAGCATTGGTTGACTGTGATCCCGTTCAAGCCAGTGAACTTGTCGACTTCCTCACCAAACGAATCCCCGGCGCCACCTTTACGGCGATCATAGGTCCCCTGTTCTTTCCCACCTACACCCTAGATATCGGCCCTCCAGCCTACCTTCAGGAGCGCATGAAGCAACTAGAAAGACAAAGCGACCCCTTCCAAGAACTTACAACATTTCAGACAGGGTTTCTCTCACCAGGGCGTGTCCCTGTCTCTGGATCATTCAGCTCTGCCCCTCCTCCCCAGCCCACGCCTTACGACGGCCCTCCCTGCGCCTGGTGCGTCGAATGCCACCGTCTCGACGATGCCAAAAGTCACCCACTCCTCCACTGCAGCTTCTCCTCCAGTCACGGGGACATCCCGGGCTGCCCGCTCTGCAATACTCTCTCCCATTCGTTTGACAACTGTCTGGCACGCGCGCACGACCGCTTCCAACGTCCCCTACAGGACTTCAACATCCTCGTTGCCTCCCGCAGCGGACTCCCGCCTTTTCGTACTACCAAACAGTCATGGCCGGATATTGTATTGGGACGGACTGGGGACACCTTGATGACTGGCTGCATGAAGGATGGGCTGTATCCTATAACGAAGGAGTGTGCCTTGAGTGTTAGGGCGATGCATAGGCATGGAATTAGGTATAGGGATCCGAAGACGAACGAGAGGGCGGTAATTATGAAGAATTTGAAGGAGTTGCGAAAGACGGAAGTGTATGCTGAGCCGGAGCCAGAGGTAGTTGTGCCGCTCGCTGGACCCAGTGTGGGTTGATGTTTTCAGGTTAGGGGTTGTGGCCGGACAGTTTGGGTCGAGAAACGACGGCAGGGTTTGTGCTCTCTTTCCGAGGTACATTCGGAGTACCTATTTCGTTGGACAAAACGAAGTGCCCGTAACTATAGCCGCGGAAAGTACCTAATGTTATTCATTGGGCGGAGTTATCAATGCGGCAACAGATCTTGCATTTAGCGCGGGCTGTTTTGAAGCGAATAGCTTGCCAAAAAGGACGTCAGCCAAGTATCCAGTTCCATGCCTTTTCCCTTGTAAGGATCGCCGCGGCTTCAAACGCCGGAGTCTCGGTCTTCTTGATAGTAGCGGATGTTTGAAGAGAAGATCCTCGTTTTTGTAACTTTGTTCTAGGGTATAGATCCATCGAGGGAGGGAATGTCCGGCTGAGAGACGAAACAGCGGGTATATCAGTATTCGTCATACACCGTAATAGGCCCTAGACTGTGCTTATCGTCAATCCTGTCTCGAGCCCAACGCTGGACATCGGGGCGAATCGTGATCATCGGAAGGCCCGTTGGCAGAGTCGCGGACGAGATCGAACTGACGAGCCCATAATTGTCCAGCACGAGCGCAAATCGGCAAGCTCGCTACCTTGATCGGACAGAAGACGGCAAAGTGGACTCCGTCGCGAACCGGTATGTCTGTCTAGGTGTCTGGGTGGGTGTGGAATTCGGTCGGTCGCGCGATCGGTCGCTCGATCGGTCGAGTTCGGTGTGAGCACGATGGTTACCTTACCTGCCTGTGTAGGTCGAACGTCAGCTTCCAGTCCCTCTCTTCCGAAGCACCCACTACGCAGGTCAGGTTGGACTCATTGATCTGCGGACGTTGATGTCTCGGCTGTGTTGGTCGACTCCCGTTCCCTGGCGATTTGGGAACATTGAAAGAAGCGGGAGGTCGGGTTCGATTTGTCGACGGGTGGGTCGAGCCTTGTGTCCATTTCTCGTCATTTGCAGGGCACCCTGCAGGAGCCTGCAGGCGCTACAGCAAGATTGACCCGTCGTAAGGCTGACAAGGTGCAGGGATCTTCGGTTGGCCCCACAATACTTACAAGGCTGTACGCATCAACGTTTCCAGGGTAACTTGAGTTGACGATGCCGACGTAGCCGGACAGGACCCGTCTGTATACTGTCGGCGCAAAAATATCCCCAGTATATGGAAAGACACCCGTCTATGCAGTACTCCTAGAATTGCAAGATTTCTTTGACTTTGCCCTCTACGAAGTGAGCTGAGCATCACCACCGCTTTCGTTAATCGGCCATGCCAAGATCTTAGCCTTGCTTGTGACCTCATCCGGGATTTAAATATCGGGTCATACCTGGGAGAGCGAAGCACAAACGGCATCAAGTGCGGGTCTAACAGGCTACCTATGCTAGCCAAAGCGTTTTTCGGTATGTCTGAGACTTAAGAGTACTACTTGCATTTCTAGGCATTGTCCATTGACATTGGGCTAAAGGTACTATATGTGTTGTCTATTACCTATTTGTACATGACCGACAGCTCCAGAAGTGGGGAGTAAACCATCTTGTCTTGAAGCAGAACATACGTATTTAACCGTCCAGTGTATCTGATATCAATAGCTCCCACGATTTTCTGTCAATCTCAAAGCAGTAACCAGTCCCTACATCATTTCCAAGGAGTTTAACATCAACCAGAGTCCCAGTATCCTTCACATCCCATCTTTCCCCCTCCACGACACGGAGTCTCCTGGTATCAAAGTCAAGCACAATGTACCGTCGCTGATTGCTATCCATATCCCTATTCACAATTACTCCAACCTTGGAGGTGTGGTAATAGATGCGGCCTGGCTTGAGTGATGCCTGTAGAACAAGGTCGAAAGGGCGAATGTCCTTGTGATCCTCTGTTTGTGTGTGAAACATGATGGAACGAGCAAGATCAGACCAGGCTCCGGTAAGAATATCCCTGAACGCCCTTCTTTCCGAGGACAACAAATTGGTCAGCATCTCGTCCGCACAGGCAACGACTTGCCAAATAGCAAACAGCAAGGGATCGTCCTTCTGCAGCTTTTTCGTCTCGACGAGCCCGATGACCATGTTGGCAATCAGAGAAATAAGCCCCTTGTAGACGATGCCCCTGCTGAGCATCTCCTTCATCAACCGACGCACGGACAAGAGGGCCATGTTCCGCCAGTCACAATCCTGACGGGAAGAATCTCTCAAGACGGCATAGAGACCCAAGCATGATTCCAGCACCCCGTCGGAAGCGACCGAGGGATAGCTTGCTCGTTCGGGACCCCAGGTGTCACCAACCTCCCAGAATTCGGTGGGCAGAGGAAGTTCGCAAGATGTTGACGGTTTCTGAGTGGTGAGGTGAGGGACAATTGCGTACCAGTCTTCTTCGGGGAGTTGAGGACCGGATGCGAAGAAGTTGCAGAATTGTGCGAATGATATCTGTGACCGAGACTTGTCGTCCACGGCCTGTCGGATAGGTATGGCGTGCAAAAGTCGAGAACCAGGATTTTCAACTTTCATCGCCTTTGCGCGAGCAGTATTGGCATCTTGGACCTGCTGCCGCAAAGATTCAATCTCCTCCTGGAACGCTGCAGCCTGGCTTTGAATCTTCACAAGCTCTGAAATGTGGGCTTTGCTAGAATGTTCGATTTGATGTTGGAGGGCTTCAACCTGCTTCTGGAAGGATTTGCCATCTTCGGTGGTTTCAGTGGCTTCAGGCCCTAACTTCGGCGCCATCAGTATTGGATATGCTTTCCGTCGTGATCGTTACTCGAAGAGGCGAAGCTATGTAGCTTGAATGACGGGATAATGGACCAGCTTGAAGAGTTGGAAGGATGGTTGATGTGGTTTTGTCACGGGAGCGGAGTTGGAAAAGGAAAACCGCGCGTCGTTTCCAGAAATTTATTCCTTGCTTAAGGCGAGTCCTCATTTGCTCAAGTCAAGTGATCTTGCCCCGCAACTAGGTCAAATGGCAAGGAGCGACACGAAGGTCAACGCTACCTTATATAACGAGCCGAGTATGTAGGGAAGCCCGGGCCCAGGGAGCTGCGGAACCTGGTGAATGTGGAATGGATTATCGTTATGTGTTCGTGGTTGCCACCTTTGGTCTCATCTGAACAAAGGAGGATACGCTGCATCGTCAACAACCGGGAAGTCTGTTAGAATCAAAGTTAGCAAGCGGGAGAAAAACAAATGGGCAACTATTGCCCCAAATCTCCGTTCATCACAGTTGCTCTTGACCAACAGGGGGTCCATTATGGTTGATGTCTCTGGAATCTTATGTGCGCATAAGGCGTATGGCCGTGTGCCCATTGTTCCGGAAGGGGGTCGTTGGCGCGGCGAGGGCCACGACAGAGGGAGCTTTTTCCGGCGTTTGTGGATTCCGTAGTAGTTGTTGCGGTTGTTATTGCTGTCGGGTGTTTCCCCAAAGTGAAGGACATCGTGACTGCTGACCGTGGCATATTGGATGGCAGCTTAAAGTCAGGGACGATGGTGCTATGTCAGCGAGGAGTGGATGACAAGGCAACACTGCAGGCTGGAGGCTGCGTGGAGGCTGCCTGGACGAAAGCTGCCTCGGAACGACAAGCAAAGAAGGCAAGAGCAACCAGAAAAGGGCGGCCAGGACCGAACGCGTACTTACCTGTACCATCAATACTGACCCACGTTTCGCGTCCGTTCTCCTTTCCCCTTCCCTTATCGCTATCAGCGCATGTGACTTCTGCCCGCTCCGTTGGCTCTCGCTTCAAACTTGCCATCACTGTCCATCATCACCACCATCCTACATTCCTCTTCCACTTTGCAATATCCCAACCACAACTGAACCCCCGAGGAAGCATACCCTTGCACCATGGACACGCCGCCAACCTCTCAAGAGGCAGCTGCTATTGCCAGCGCCATGAGGCGCCGCCACAACATTATGTCGGCGATCCAAAGCTCATTTGGCCTCAGCAACGACCGCGTTAGAAACACCATTACAAAGGTCATCGTCCCCGAAACCTTGCATGCATGTTGCAAATGGATCCGAGTCAAAAGAAGCGGCGGAGGCGGGCTCAAGTCCGGACTCAACCTCTATCCTAGCACCGATCTGTTGATGATCCTCAACTGGTGGGCTGATTACAACCTCTGGGCGCATTTCTGTAAGTTCCGCTGTTAGTGGTCTTCGGGCATTCATAAATAAGAATTGAGATGCTTACAACTGTCGCCTAGTTTCCGAGTGTATTCACCAGCCGCAGTTTGGAGAGCTTGAGAATATGGCTCCTGACTATCGGGTTTTCCTCAAGGAGAAGGAGTTATTAATGCTGGAGGTTGGAACGGCTGGAGAAGAGAGGGTGCAAGTGGGTGTAAAACATGAAGAGGAGGAGCAGAAAGAGGAGGAAAGGCGTCTGGCTGGGGAAAGCTAACAGGATGTTCCTGGTCTGTCATAACTGGTACTACCAACGAGAGCAGTGATCTTTATTGCATGCTATGGACAGTAGGGCCGGCTGAAGACAGAGTATGCCAGCATGAGGGGTAATTTGAGGGATTCATGTGTATTGGAGGTAGACATATGCGGTGCTTGGCGGTTCCAGCTGCGAGGTCGAGGAGCACGCACATCACCGGTCTGCAATGTTTGGCTTTTCGTCAATTATTTGAATGCAAGTTCGTAAAGTCCATAGGTTGGGATGTTGAGGTAGACTTCCTGTTCATGTTATTAAGGTGGAAAAGATTGTATGGTTGCGATATCTCCTGTGTTCTTCTGTATGTGCCACAGTCCACGGTAGCCACGGGGTTCGGGACAACAGGTGTAAAGTTATTGAAGGTTTTCGACGCCTGGGCTCAGTGGCTAGAGTGGACCAACCTCCGGAAGGATTACATATCTACACTACCCCCAGGACGTTTCTTGTCAGCCGCTTCAAGCTGGATGGATTGGAGCCGGCGAGAGCGATCATGAGGGAGATCATCCTAATGCTCGGTAACAGGGGACAAGACACCTTGCTCCAGGAGTAGATCGAAGAGAATCCGTTGGGTTTTGATAGTTGTGGTAACTGGAGGGAGGATCTCCAGGCTATGGATGCGGAAATTCTGGCTTAGTTAGGATGGGGTATCGAGTAATTGACGTTAGACGAGCTCGGATTCGGCACGGCAGCTAGGTCAAAGGTGTTAGCACTGTTTGTTCAAGACAAGCAAGCAGATCAAGGCAAAGCCACGAAGGGGGCACACAGGGGAAGGATTGTGTTTGCCAGCGATAGATCGGATTGTTGGGGTTTCAGGCGCATATAGATGGCAAAGTCCAAGGTTGAGAAAGGTCAACAGATGGTTCGTTGTTACTACGCTGTCGCTAGCAAGACAATGCTGACCGAGACGGGACTGGCGAATGAGGACAAACCGGCAGGAAACGAACAAGCACGATTGACGAAAGCCTTTACTTGTACACTGCAAGGTTATATCCAGGAAAAAGACATTCAAGCCAGGAAAGGGGCGCGGACGGGTACAAAATAATGGCGAGTGATGTAGGCGAGCGCTCGACCGGTATCTAGTCGTGGTTATCCGTTCCCTCAGCATCCATGGTAAGGAAGCCCGGGGGCGACGAGAGCTGGAATACATCAATCGCGGAAGCGGACACTCACCGTTGGTGGACCTGGGCTGCTTTGGCTGGCAAAGCAACAAACGGGATGCAGACGCGACAGACGCGCAGCCATCAAGGTCCCGCCTCCTCCCCGCCTGCCGTCGTCCCCAAGAAAGGTGGGACCGGCAACGGAACGAAACTTTGCCTACTACACAGCGAATTGACGGCGAACATCCACGTCTCGTCAAGACCGCGATTGTGCCGAAAAAGTAATAGATTGACATTTTAAGCTCCCGATCTATCGCAATTGCACAACGTTGCCGAATCATGAACGAGTGTCCAAGTACCCCCTCTTCGTTTCGGCCACTTTCCCTCGGCCTCCCACGCCACATCAAGCGAGACAACCAGCTAACAAGACTTGCTTTTAACAGGAAAAAGTTCCAGAATCCCACCTCGCCACCGTTCAGATCTCCTGTGGTGCTCCAGCAACAACCGCGACAATGCCGCCGTCCACCATGCGCTCTACATATCCCAGTACCTCGACACCACGAGATTACGAGTCTCCTACCGATCTGCCAATGCTCACTAGCAAGGGCTATGAGTCCACAGCTCCATAGATCAGGCCTTGTCCCATATCTTTTGCCGAATACTTTAGCGTCATTAGCCAAAGCAATGGGAGCGCAATTCTGACTCTTGCGTGACTCTCGATCCCCAAGCCCTTGGTCGTGCGGGTGCTGTCTCAACCACTTTCTCCCGCTTCGCTTTGCTGTTTTCGGCCGATCTTCGAACACGGCCGGATAAGCAGATGCAAGAGAATAGTATACGCTACGGGGAGTCAGCTGGAACGCGCTGGCGAACCGAGTCGCATCAAAGCTGATACATAAACCGCAAAAGCGGGCACCAGTCCTCGAGATCATAATACAGTTACAACATAGTCCTTTGATAAACAGCAGATACAGACTTGCGCAGCTACATAGTTGGAAATCAATGCCACTCCCCACAATCGCAATAACAAGACCAGCAGTCAACCTCCGTGACCCTTGTGCTCCTCGCTCCATGCCTTTCTGGCCCCTTTGTACGTTGAATGACAGCGCAAAAAGTCCTCCTCAGAAAAAGAAACATTGCTTGAACCTGCTTGACGAATACCGACACATGTGTAGTGTAAGCCTTAGTCGTCTGTCAGATCGATCTCGACCTTGCCGTTTTCCAACCGGCGCTGTTTGTAGCGGGCAGCAAACAAAGCTGCGTCCATGGGCTCTCTCTTGATACCACGGGGTTCGGCGGCGCTTTCGGACTTGATACGTTTGATACGCTGACAAAGAACATCGAGCGGTTAGCCCAGCGTGTTTTCGCTTGGGACACTAGATACTCATCTTGAGTATGCAGGGGGGTACGTACCATGTACTCCTCCTCGACATCGATAACTTCTTCGGGCCGGGGCACAATAAACTCTCGGATAAGGCCCTCTGTGATGTTGCGTGAGCAAAGGTCCTTTGGATACCTGCGGTGTTGGGGTGCTGCGGCCCAACTTGTTACTCACCCATTGTTCGGTATCGGAACTCGAAAATTGCGAAGGGCCGCCGCTTGCGATCGGCGTAGTCGATGTCAACGAAGGATGGTACATAGGTCGGCCCTGACTGGAAACTATACGCGTGTGAGTAATGAGTTTACCAGTGTTACCACTGACTCCTTCAACATATCTTGGCCGCTTACGTGGTTCTGCTGTCCACTGCTTTTCCCTTCAGAGCCTTCTCGGCCACCTCCAGAACAGACGGCTTGGGTGTGGCGATGTCATAGGCTGGCGGAGACAACGATCCTTTGGTATGGACCAGCTCGAGTTTAATGAGGAGTGTTCCGTACTTGTTGGCCTCTTCGATCTGCTTCTTGATGTCCTTCTCTGGCACTGGCCCTTCCACTGCAATGTCAATCTGTCAGCGACAAGGCATAATGGAGAACATTATTCCGCAGGAAGCAATTGAGCGAGGATGGCCCTACAAATGTCGAGAGTAGCAAAGTTGAACTTTGTATGTGAAAAGCCAGTCTTCGAGCTGCCAGTGATACATTTACTGAACATGAAAACTTCGCTGTTGAGGAGTTTCGGATGCGCCCTGAATCCGTCCAGAACGGCAGTCACTTGGAACATTTGAGGCTTTTCACCACGCTCAAGCTTGATGCTCCTGGTATCGATGACAAATTCGAAGGACTCGCCCGGCTTCGCTTCGATGTAGCTCAATGAGTAAGGTGTTCCCTCGCCGACCCTTGAGCGCAGCTTATGAAACTCGAACGTTTTCGAGCGCGCCTCGACCTCTTCAGGCGGTGCATCATACTCCTTTGCTAGCTCACCGCCGACCCTAACGTTGGCCTTGAGCCCGGGAAAGCAGCTCAAGATGGCCATGACTGGGTGATGAATTTGGCGTGTTGTTCTGCTGATGCGATCCGGGGTGCAAATCGGTGCGATTGGTGAAGATGTCAAAATAGAGATCAACGACGCGGGTGTTCCAAATATGTAGGGCACCGTATGGGACCGTGACGCGCCGCCCCTCCAAGACGCAAAAAAGAAAGTCGCAGTTGGAAAGAACAGTTACATCGTAATCGCGGCCAACTCACGAAAGCACGTGCAGCCCCCGCGCCAAGGAACTTGCTCGGAAAGAACGACTTCCATTCGTCCACATTAGATACACAATGGTTCCAGAAAGCATTACCTAGCTCTCGTTAGTATTTAGATCGAAATCATAATGTTCAGATGCCTCTCCGTGGCCCTTGTCCATGCCTCTGAAAGAAAACACCACGCCAAGAACCAGATCACTGAAGCAGAGAACAACGCAACAACGTATTGCTTCTCTCCAGTGAATAATTTGCAACTAGACCGGCACCCTCTACTCCCATCCAATCGATTATCATGCTCTATACTTTACCACGTAACAACTGTGATTTGAAGGTCGTTGTTTGGTTTCTTGGGACCCTGATGGTCTAGCCCCACATATCCGGGCCTCATCGGGATCCACATCTCCGTTCCGGGCGGTCGGACGCGGACCCGGGACATACAACATAGGACATTCTTTGCTTATGTACGCTCCCGGGCCAAAACACTTTTTGCCTCATCAAGATAATGTGCTCGCAACATGATATGCAGCAGATTTTGAACGGAAGAGTGACATTTGGGCACCCGATTGAAGAAGTGCTAGGTTGTTCCGTTGTCATGCATCTCGTCTGTTTAGGGACTAACAGATTTTGCGGGGCCTTAAGCGTGGCGACGTTAGCGACAGGACAATAAATCTTCATTTTCACTGCTTTTCCACGTTAACGCTGGAGTTTATAGAGGGCAACTCAAATAAGAGACTAATTCATTTATATGGTGGAAAGGCCTACTGAATATTTTTGGCGTTTGTATGGGGGTTGACCGTTCATGGCCCGGGTCGTTAGTGGCCTTGTACACCTAGGTGAGAACACGGTGAAGAGCACTGCTGCCTGCATGCAAGCACGTACCGTGCACGGACTCTCAACGTTCCTTCCTGTTCTTGACATCACACAATCGCGAAACGGATCCAAAGAGCAGGAAGGAGCCTCTGACGCCGCCTTGTCGCCGAAGTTCTCGATTGGGGAAGTTTTTCAGATTTGGCCACGGCGGCTCCAGTCAGTTTGGATCTGGGCGACTCGATCGCTGCCACTTAGAGGCCGAACCAACACCACGACGACGAGAGGCTCAACCTCACGACTAATCTCACCCTTCCACGACAATCAGGACAGTGCGGCACCAAAGGTCGCTACATTTGCGCTTCTCGCTGTACACCGTGACACAGACGACCCAAGTCCCGGCATTGCATCGTCTTGTCGGCCGACACCCGCGCGCTTGAGGCTCCTCGCTATTCCGGCCCGATCTTCCTCAGAGGTGAGCTCCCATTCAATCTACCAGGCATCTTTCGTCCCAGAGCCCTGACGGCTTCCGATTAGGACTGGATCACTCAGCCTTCTTCGCAACGGTGGACAGCCAAGAAGACACCAAGTGGTACCATTGACACTCTGCAACACTTCGCCCGCCTCATTTCCTATACAAGAGGCTCTTCTGGGCCCCGAGGACGATACCAGGAGCTCCCACATGGATGGTATGACTGTGACACTGTGAGACTGTGATACAGCGTACGATAAGGATTCCAAATCAAAAGGCTGATCCCAAATGGATGGCCTAGGCCCTCCTTGTGACCAGATACGTCATGGCTGGGTTCACTTTGGCTAATGAAGCTGCCTTGACAGACAGACCAACATACTGCGCCTAGTTATCACCACATTCCCCTACGACGCCCCGCAGCTGTTGCCAAGAGTACCGGAAGGGACCGAAGCCCCCGCGTATCTCGCCGCCTAGGCGTTAAGAGGCTCAACAGGCTATCGAACTCACGCCGTGTCACAACCAAGTACTGATACAGCCGCTTCTCGTTCCACAGCATCAGGTAGGTTGTCTTAGCATACCCTCCGGAGCCTCATCAAAGCACCTAGTGCGTCTGTTCCACTGACCCTGGCATATCTTTGCTGCCCGATGTTCTCCCGTTCCTGTCTAACTCATGCTTCACCCAGCACCCGGACACTCTGAACAGCCCCGACCGTCTCCGTCTGCGATTCGATTCCGATCATTGGCCAGCTATCCAATATGTCGAACTCCCCGCCATGGACGCCGCTTACGGTCGCCGTCCCGGGCATACCCAACCTTTTGGTTGCCACCGACTTCACGGCCCAGTCATACAAGGTACACCTGACTGACCTTGCCAACGTCTGGGTGGAGAACATGGAGAGGAGACCCATTATGGGAAGAGCATCGGCTGAGGACACCAGTATTGACCCAACAGACGGCAATGAGAACTTGCAGAGGTTGCTGGATTGGATCCGAGCTGCCTTCGACATTGACGATCCAGAGCATCCCAACACGTCTCTGACTCTCAGCAAGGGCAAAGACGATTTCATTGAGGTTCATATTACTTGCATTCTCCCCGAGCCTTTCAAGCCATTGAAGTGGCCACTGTACTTGAACAAGTGCCCTTCCTCTACGCTTGCGACGGAACTCGTGTTGCCGCTGATCCAATCGCACGAAGCTCGAACACGAGAGATCGATCATCTCATTACCACCATTCGAGACAAGGACGCCGTCATTAACAGACTTGTAGACAAGCTGGAGTCCAACGGTATAGGGCTCGAGCACATCTTCAACAAACTGCTAGGCAAACCCAAAGTCAGGAGAAAGGAAGCAGAAGGCAAGATCAAGGGTCTCGCGCCCTTTGTCGAAGCAGACTTCAGAAAGGATGGAGTACAAGAAGCCACTAGATCAACGGATGTCCCTGTGCTCCTTGACACCGTCTTCCGCGAAACCGGCCTCAAGCACAACCCGGAAATGGGGTTTGAAGCATCAGCCATGCTAGACACCTGGTGGACTGAGCTCGGCAGAGGGAGAAAGGTTGTCCTCGCCGAACGGTCAAAGAGAGAAACACAGACGCCTCCACCGCCAGAACCACCAACGAAAGGGGACGATGATGACGACTTCCAAGTCCAAGCCACGCCGCCTGGGCTTAGATCAGCGAACAAGAGACGTGGTACCGCCACGCGTCAGACAGTCATTGACGATGACGACACCACATCGGACGGCGAGGACGAGGATGTGCAGATGACCCAGAGCCCACCTCCTCGTTCTACCAGGTCCTCGCCGAAGAGCACGCCGGCTCGTCGACTGGGCGCTCTTGGCGGCCGGAAGCGACCGCCTAGCCGCTCACCGTCGCCAGCAATACCCGAGGAGGACAATGGTATGGCCTCAGAAACAGCTTCAGAAGCAGAGGAGGACGCGTCCCCTTCTCCTCCCTCGTCCAAGCCTGCGCCCAAAAAGGGGGGACTTAGTCGCATAGGGGGTATAGGCGGTAAAGCGAAGCAGAAAGAGCCTGAGCCTGAGCCTGAACCTGAACGATCGCCATCTTCGCCCCCTACTTCTCAGCCGAAGAGACACAAGCTAGGAACGATTGGAAAAGCACCGTCTCCAAACCCAGACAGCAGGGTTATCAGTCGCGGTAGAAGCAAGAGCCCTAGCGCGGCCCCCAAGCCACGGGAAACGTCCGAGGAGCGAGCAGATCGGAAGCGAGCCGAGCTGCAGAAGGAGCTGGAGAAGAAAGCTGCCGTGGGGCCGGCCAAGAAGAAACGCAGGTTCTGATGGTGACAGAGAGGCATCCTCACTTGTTTTTTCTCTTCTCCCAACGTGAATATCACGGCTGTAAGCAAAGTTTGCCAAAACAACCATTCCTGGATCATCTAACATACCGGGTCAAGTAGACAGCATCGTTTTTCACATATGCGTACGTAAAGTCGCGTAGCTAGACGTCCAGGTCTCCCGCCGGCCGTGAGATGCTGGCGCTGCTGGGATATAAAGACATACTTGTCACACACGGAAGATCAATCCGCTGGAGGATCTCGGATACGATGCATTTGGAACAACGCCACAACCCCTTCTTTCATGGTTCTGGATGATGACATGTCATTTCCGCCCGGCATCTTGCAGACTTGTAAGACTAACCATCTCCATCTCTCACGGTGAGTCTAGGATGGCTGTAATCCATTAAGTTATCGCTATCGAGCCATATTTTTGCTGATAGCGGTACCGCGCTTACGGAGTTGCTAGAACTCGGGACGGGCCAAAGAACCATTCCGTGGCACCGGTTTTAAAGACACGGAACTCCTCGGTACCAGTCAGCGCCGGCCACACGACGAGATCCCCGAGCATACCTGTCACACACCACCTGCTCCTTCCCGTCCAAGCGTCCCAGTGTAGTAAAGGGAATCCCGCGGAGTCGTCAGCATCAATGTACCATGCATTTTCAAGCCTTCTTTGCATCCTGCGGGTCTTCTGTGACGGGTGATGTAGTACCGACATGGGTCTGGAACTGAACCGAGCGCGATAGTACCAGTAGCACAAGAAGACCGGGGATTTCTATGAAAGGTGGGAGCATGGACCGCGGCATATTGGTGCCGTTGGGACGTTGGTTACGTTCATGACGCGGTGTCTCTGGCAGCCTGCCCTGACAGTGTGAGGCCATTGCATACGGCCGGGAAAGAGAAGAAACTGGTGATACGGCATGGACGTGGGCAGAGAGCGGCATCTTGGCAGCCGCGCTGGCTTGAAGGGTGTATGGAGGGCCCCATGGTAGTGTTCGGCATCACTCACGAGCTACAGGCGCAGCCTCGTCATCCAGATGGTCTAGCCTTGTTGAGCCGCAACGGACGGTCAGGTATAATATCTCCGTCTGTTACAGTTCTACGATGGATGCGAATACGAAGATCGATGTGTTTCAGGAAGATTCACGAGATATCACATGCTCAATGTCTCGATCGTTTCAGTTGCACTTGTGGAAGGTCCGTCATCGGTCACTCTGTGTACATCTCAAGCAGCCGTATTTCTGGGCGAGGCTGTGGATTGGGAGTGATAGCCTTAGACCACCTTGGCTTGTGAGCCTTTGGGATGAGGCTGAGGGTTTTGGCCGTGGAGAGTGCCACGACTGATGCAAGGACAAGAGTGAGGCTAGATACATAGCTGGCTATCCCTGGTGACGACTTCAGGCCCCGAGTGCCATCAGCACCAACGATGTCGAGCTAACCACAGACACTACGATTTCCTCTGCGGAATTTCATCCCGCCGCGTCCCTTTCGGAGACATACCTATCGCCGATGATCTGCTTCCGCAATGCGGCCCGTTTGCGCTAAAAGGGATATCACATCTTAATCTTGATCGCCCCTTCGATAGCGCGTCAGATATGGCATGATCAGCAGAGACCCAGACTCCTCCAAGCAGGCTGTCTGGTTCTGCTCGGGTCTTGTTACTGCGTTGAAGGTGTTGACGGGGGTTATCACTTCTTGTCCGCCATTCCGGGTAGAGACGTGATGCTGGATAGGAGGTGTGCGAATCAGGGCTTGACAGATCACCAACTGTCCATTGTCGTGCATCATCTGGATGTACGCAATGTTCGTAGCGTCGAGGTGGTGGAGAAGCAAGGCTCGTGATGAAAAGGGTAAAGTGGTAGGAAATTGTCGCTTAGAGTTCCAGATGAGGAAATTTCACCCTTGCTTCTTCTTTTGCCTAGTGGATATCCAGTGTTTCACCGGCTTCCTTTTCACTTTTTGTTTTTGGATTATCACGATCATCTGAGACCTTTACGCTATGATGTTACACCCACGTTGACGCCGCCATCATTCATCCGTCAGTCAGCCTGCGCGAAGAAAGCCTTCACGGACGAAGAAAAGCGGGATCATGGCTGACGGCGGAACGGGGAAGATGCATGATGCTACTGCACCGGCTTCCACCCGTATGGAAGGCTTTTGTTCAGTTTTTGTTTTGCGGTCTATTTAGGGCTTCAAACAGCATCTTCATGATTTGTTCCTTGGACAATAAAAGAGTGTGCCAATGCAAACCCCAACTTGACTAGGATCTGAAAATTATGACAGTCTGACTATCTTCATCAAAAGTAAAAATGCTGAATGCCGTGTGTAGTCAGATGGGAATGGTGGTGATGATGCCTTGCCCTGACTTCCCCTCATTCAGTCTGACAGTGACAGATGACATATCGGCCCGCTACAGAACACCCGAACGAGCATCGGCAACCGGATTGGCTGGAGTGGCTAGTATAAGCTGCCCTCTACGCTACGCTTTTGTAGAAAACCGGTTCGCCATGACAGACACTGGTGTGAGTGTGTATTTGAGCGAAGACGAGATGGACAACGCTAAGTAATCTTTTTCTTTCTTTCTTTCCTGTTGTTCACAGGAGGAAGTGGAGAGCATTACTGTAGTGTAGGGCCCAAGTACCTGGTTATCAATACTCAGACACGATCCAATCTGGATCCACAATCTCGGGACACCCCGATTATCTAGATCGATTAGAACTAGGATGTGGTGGATGTGATGGCACCAATTTCCAAAAACTTGGTCGGAGCAATGAGCGTTCAGCTTGCCCCTCGTTGTAATGACGAGAGTGACAGGCGAGTACTCCCTTGTTTCTCTTCGTTGGTTGGAGGGAGTCGTTGGCGGGCTGACCTCCCTGCCCAACCAGTGAATGGTAACTCGCTATCACCTACAGCTAGAGGTGACATGACAGGCAGGACTAGCGGCCCGGAATGGCAAAAGGCAGCTAAAAGACCGCTAGTTTCAGCGCCTCGGTGGGTGAAGGGTAGCAATGATGGGGGTAGGAACAGGACAGAGCAGGCAATAACTTTCTTTTCTGAGGGCGATGCAACTTCCCATGGGCTGATCTTTTGGCGCTATAAGGTGCGCTATGAGAATTGCCCGCCGAATTTCAGGACCTTCCACCCGAAGACGAGCGGGAATAGCTGCGTTGTGAGTGATAGGCAGGGCAAAGGGAAACTTTCCAGATTCCCCGGATGTCATGGTGGTGTTGGGATGGGTGATAAGTGCAACTACACTATCATTTTTTGTAGTGGTGATGGTTGCAAGTGTGAAGACAACAACCAAAGACGAGAAAAGAAAGGAAAGAGACGAGGGAAAAGACGAGCCAATTATGAGAGTTGTCATAGGAATCCCGCAGGTGTCAAAAGCGCAGCTGAGTGAGCGCTGAGAACTCTTTTCAGATATTGGGCACCTAAAAGAGGGTGTAGAGGTTCATGGAGAATGGGATGGCAGAATGGGGGGATGAGAAGAGTAATTACTCAACTATTCGAGTGTTAGTGATCCCCCTCCCCGTGATCGGCAAAAAGAAGAAACGAAAGGTTCAACATCCGCGAAACAGCGCTGACAGAGACCGACAATCTTTCCCGGACTCGGAGTTGGGCAGAGACAAGACGGTCAACGGTTTAATGATGGCGTTCCGGCGGTATTATCTCCGAGATGTCTTGGGTGTCGTCTAGTGAAGACCGGAACCGGGGCCTCGGGAGTGGATACTTGAGACGGACCGGGACCCGGACCGAGGACTGTCGCCGTCGCTGTTTCGCTGGCAGTATGGCGGGCATGTTAAAATGCACCGGGTCCTTCACCCAGGTCCTTCGCCCAACGAAAGGTCGACGGCAGACAAGGCCCCCAATGGTCAGTGAACAACAAACGCAGTTTTGCCACTATCTGCGCTCTGCGAGCTGTATGATGTGTGTTGAGATGTTCGTAGTCTGCTTTACCGGCTTCAATCTGTTAGCGGACAAGACAGCTATCAGATAGCGCAGGTACACTACCAGACTAGCGGCAGCAGTCAATCCTTTTTTAGCAACTCACCTGTCTTTCATCATGTCTGTCTGACAGCTACTGAACGGACCGGATGCGCACCCCAGTGCGTGGTCGCGGTAATCTGTCACATTGTCGATGTCGTGGACGGTGGACGGTGGAAGAAGAAGCAATGTTGACGGCAGGCAAGGTGGAAGGGACGCAGGTGGCCCGCGCCACCAACAGCAATGCACTAACAATTTTACAGGGCGTACGATTCGTAGAGGTACACAGTATGGACTCGGTCCCGTGTGTAGCTTGCCCTGATACCGACAGTCGCTAGGTACCGAGGTCCCTTTCAGCGCGACATTGCCCAAGAGGTGTCGTCGTCCACGCCGTATAGCGTCATTGGGCAGTCTGGCAGCGATTGCCAAGGTACCCAGTGCACAGCTACGGACAAAGCAAGGGAGGGGTGTGTCCTTAAGGCCCGTAAGTATCGAGTACTTGTCCCTCTCAGTCCCCTCGAACTAACGCTGATAGGTATAGGAGTGGACTACAGGGACGATTCGCTACTCTCTTCACGAACCTCCTCTTCTCGGCCCAAGCCGACGGTTCTCGGGTGCATATTGTCTCGCAATCTCGTTTCCTCTGCAGTCTCGGAGCGGATCACGGATCACGGTGGAGGATGGACGACAGAGTAAGGCGTGTTTCACCACTTACGAAGCTGGCTCTCCTGCTTCTGCAGCTGCTGGCTGCTGCCGGTTAGCTATCCCAGCCAGTGGAAATGGTTTATGTTTCGGAAGGGGAACGAGCATGTTTCGGCTTTGGAGACTGGGCCATCGGGCAGTTCATCGGGAGAGGGACACACAATCGAGATAACCAAACATACAGCGTCTCAGTGCGTCAGACTGGAGATTTGGGATCTACCCGAGATCTCCATTATCCCATCTTTTTCGTATGTGTTGGCTTTAGCTACCTAGCGAAGACGCAGTGCTACACCATCCAGAGGCCGTATTGGTCGCGAACCACCACCAACACCAACGCCAGGCGTCGACGACTGCACTACACTGCTAAACTGGCCAGCCCCTAAGCAACAACTACCCACCTAAACGAAACGAAACGAAACGAAACGAAACATGCGGGTGGAAGAGCTAAAAGTCAGACATGCACAAGGCCAAGATACCTTCAATATCAACGTCTCGACATGGAGGACAGTGCACGACTATCCGCGCAACAAACCGACGTTCACAAGTTGGTCATGGAGTCGAATAAGAAACTGTTCAACTCGATCAGAATCATCAAGTGTTCACATGTGATTGGCCAAGCAGTCTCTGCCTTACACCGTTGGCTGGCCCTTTTGCCTTCCCCCCACGTTTACGTTTACATTGACGGTGATTAAATAGACCAATCTCGGACGGGATAGCGAGTCACCAGGACAAGAAAAGAATAACAGTTTTTATACTTTCTTACATACGGTATCTCCTCCCTTGGCGGCATAACTATGATAACTTACACCTATAACAACAGACGGGGTAGGACAGAAACACGTGTGCCGGACGGAAGAGCTCAGCCTCCCCCGCATCTTGTGCTCTCACGGTGGTTGTCACTGGTCTCGCTGACATTTCAGCGCTGTCCAGGGACTGGAGAGATATTTGCGGTTACTCTCTCGGCAGGCAGATAGGCAGTTGAGCGATAGGGTATCACTCACTGTCCTTGACACTACGATTCCCGGTCACGAGACATCCATGGGGGACAGCAGGGCAAGACTTGACGCTAGGTAAGGTACGGATGAAGGTGCAGTCACCGGTTTCCTTTTCGTTCATTGATGATCAACACCGGAAATCTTCAGTCTCGATAGGGACTCGACGGACATGCCAACGACAGTCGGACACCGGACCCGGCACGACCTCCGATCAGTTTTTGAAGAAGATGATGGGCGATCCACAATCTCGTGGAGGTGCAGTCGGATCGTAATTCAACATGATCGATGATTTGGCCATTTCCGGTCTGGCTCTGGCCCAGCGGTTTGGGGGCAGTTCATTGTCTAATTTCTTCCACGGTCAATCAGGCTTTGGGTATCTCCGGTTGTATCACCGGTTGTATCAGACCTTGAAGTCGAGACTGATATCCCACACCCAACGAATTTCCACCGTTTCTTTCACAGTTCGGTCCTTGCATCAAGCATGCGTCACTGGGTTCCCTTGACTTCTCCCCAGGTCTGACAGGCCATAGGTAAGAGCAAGTCTGACAGTTGGACTGTGCAATCCCTGCCAGGCCTTGTGCTACACCTTTCCGTCCCTGTCCTTGTCATTAGCCCTAGGAGAGCTAGCGTTCGTCATGTCTCAACTAGATCTTTGAAGATCCAGATCACTGTGGGGAATGGCATGATGGCACGATTTCCACTCTTGACGACAAATTTATCGACGGCAAGTCCACGCCTCTCAAGACTACTACCTACTAGAGACCCGTCATTCTCAACCAACGAGCACCATATTCTGCGAGAAATGGCTTGCCCAGGAGATGAAGGACACAGGATAGAAAAGCTGAAGACTGGGGGAGGGAGGGCACAAGCCACACTCCAAACCCCACGCGTAAGTGACTCGGGAGGGACAGAAACAGATAACTGAAGCGCAACAAACAGGCACTGTCGCCTGGTCAAGGACCACAGTCACTAGCGGCCGCCTTATCGACAACCGTCAAGTAGGCGTAACATGAAGTATTGTTGTGACTCAGCAGGGAGTCTCGGCACCACTGCCCACTTTCTGTTGAACCTCACTAGCACCTCGCTACGACTTGTCTATTCCAGACTGGTCCTCCCCCCTTCTCGCTTGTCCTTGCCCTCCTCTCTCGTTCCTTGATCCTTCCCACTCTCCCTCCACTCTCCCTCCACTCTCCACAATGCACAAGGGCCGACCCAACAGTTCGGAAACCAATATACATGCGTGAATCAGAGTCAGACAAACATGGCGATTGGCTCATTTTTGGCCACGCGAGCTCTCCTTGTCCCATTTCCCTCTCCTATCATCCAATGGGAATTCCAGCACTCAGGCAGGCCTCGAAACTTGGCCTGCAAGGCTGAGTGCTCTGTGTTCGGTGTTCACATCAAGGGAGAAGGCCAAGAAGCCATATGATCGTCTCAACATGCAACCACAGGCACCGCCAGGCACCTGGCAGATATTGGCAGATACGGTGGTCTTCCGCCTGGCCTACTGCACCGTCGTGGAATGTTCGTTACGGTCGTTGATGGCGTCAAGTATTGATCCTATTTCGTCGTTCCCTGCCTATACGACGTCTGAAGATAGTGCTTTCTATTCCCTTTTGGCTTATCCTAGCATCATCATCACTATTTTCGTTCCTCGTCGTCGTCATAACCATCGTGGCCCTCTTGAAAACACATGGCGGTAGTCTTGGCCGTTTCCGAAACAGCCTAACACTGCTTGGCCAGTCAGGTACACCTGCATGGAACACTTCTAACGCAGGTCCACAAGGTATAGAATGCACGTCAAGTTCTATTCTTGGGCATCACGCTATGCCTCACAGATGCCTCACAGATCATATGCCTCATGCTTCTGCTGGTGATGCAGCTGTGTTGCACTCCTCGTGAACACGAGGTTTGAACGACGTTTGAACGTTGATAGCACACCACTTCACAACAACTCAGAATAGTGCACTCCAGATCTCGCATCTGCCCCACATCTCAGTCACTTCTTTGCACGTATTCAGAGGACTGTAGCTAGGTGGCGCGTCAAACCAGCCGCCATCAAGGCGCTCATTCGTCCACCCGCGAACTGAGCAACGGAAGAGTGCCGGATCGAAGTTTCCCTCTTCTTGACGCAGAGGCAGGTTCTGTGTGTTTCACTTTCACGGATTCACCGATTGAGACCTCGGAGCTTGGCGGACTTGTGCGACACAACCTCTAGAGGTATGGCGTTCTTCATGATCAGTGGCGTTCGCTGGTCTGGCTGATCAACAATGGCAGGCACAAGGATACCTCTAGTACGTTGAGATCAACTCAGAGACAGTTCGCACGATGGCCGAAGTGAACGGAGAAGAAAGCAAGTCAGTACCGTATCGTACACACCACTCCACACCATTTCATCAACTTCGAGATGGTGTTATCGAGTCCTATTTATGTCCTGTTCCTGGCAGTTTCATCCGTTTATGCCCCAGCCATTCTATACACTGCCATATATCCTCTGTTCCTTACGGAAGTCAGCAGCCAGCAAGCCCCAGTTCTAACCCTATCTGTGGTGCACTCATGTTGGAGTGGTTGGAGTGGTTAACCACCAGGCAAGAATAGGTGTCACAGGCTTCAGTGGCTTGCATCCCCCATTTTAATACGAACTGCAAGGAACTGCAAGGAGATGGCTGAAGAAAACGGTGTACCAGTTGTGCGTATGCAATTCTACGGCGCAAGCGGCGTGAAAGCGGATAGGCGGCAAAGTGCGCTTGTTGGACGAGACCGCCGAGACCAACGAGACGCGGGCGGAACTTGCCATGCTATACCTTGCCATGCCATGTTATGGAGGACCTGGAACTGTTGCTGGAAGATGGCAAAACGCAAAAAATGCGAACCTGTCGTCAACGGTTTTGGTGATCACATCAGATCAGCGGTACCTCTAGGGTTGCCATGCTTCGGTCGAGATGTTTCAAGATTGCCTGTGGCTGGAAGTGCGGTCCAGATTCTCCAGATTATCGGTGAAATCGTCATTATTGCTACGGCATTCTTTGTTGAAGCTGTAGTGTACAGCTGGTCATGGTCCAGACATGGCATCATGGTTGAGAGCCCGAGACTGAGGGTGGGAGGTATATCTTTCATCTCAATGGATGCCAATTCACACGACTCTTCAGGTGGCATGAAGTGAGAGGATGCAAGGCGATGGCATGTATCACGCCCTTTCGAGGGTTCGATACACTGTCGACATCGTATAGCACCTGATACTCGACTCATGTACGGTGACGAAGGAAACTTTGCCTTCTCAAAGGATCACCGTGGGTAGAAGTCGGAGGTCGGCAGATCGACAAAAGAAAAGAGATGGAAGGACCTTTGGAAAACTGCTAGAACGAACGATCATCATTGCTCACCGAATGGTGTCCACTCGTCTTCAGAATGCGGGGGTTTCAACCTTCAATGGTTCAGTATCGTGGTGGCGAACGGGTTGTTCCGTTCCTTTTAATGCCAGTGAAGGAGAGACCAGACGGAACACCGGACTAAAGATGGGAAATGCATCGAGATCCGTAATGTCCATGTTGTTCATCCACTCGCCAGCACCGGTGGCTGACACTTCTGCTGAGACGGAAATAGCGAAGGATTCTCGGTCTGCCAGTCATCTACCAAGCCAACCAGGCTAGTCTTCCCTATCAGAGACACCCTATGTAAGGAAAGGACCTAACGAAGCCACGAAAGGGTCTCTGCACCGCTCCTTAACGGTTTTGTGTGTCTCGTGGGCGTGGCTGGCGGTGAAGACGAAAAGGTGAATCGGCAATTCCAATACAGACGAGCAGAACGATGCGTGTTGTCGCTATCGCTATTGGATATGGAGGTATGAAACGGTGGTTCTCGGTAGGCGGTGGGTTATTAGCCGCGAAATCGCGTTCACCTGAAGCTTGGGGGAGACAGTGATTATCACAGGTACACGACAAGGCTGTGACTTGGCGCAGTGTTGAGGAGGAAGATAAGGTTAAGTATGGGAGATTTTCGACGCACCGTTTTGCAAGTTTCGGTGGTCAAGCCACAGTGATATCGACGAGTCTTGCGCGTTTCCTGGTGTTTTCGAATTCTGCACCCCCTCTCGGATTTTTCGACCCCTACCTTGCAGGCATTACTGGCAGGCCTTGGCAGAGAGGTACACCCACTCAGCTCTCACATATCCTTTCTTTTTCAGATTGTGGCATCCAGTGATGTTCGTCCGTAGGCTGCGAGCCACAATCGAGATTTGGGGCGTGTGATGGTCACACATGTGGTGGAAATGTGGAAGATGCGTAGACGCGCGCAAGAGGCGCCCGTTCGGTTTCCTCTGCTTTCTGTCTCGGGCCGTCGAAGATGGAAGGAAAAGACGAGGAAGAAGGAAAATGGGAACACGTTGAGGGAAGAAAGACAACAAGCCACTTCATCGAAGGAAGTTGTTACGAAGAAGCGCTGAGAAGTGATGATGGTCAATGTGACAAAACGGGAAGGTGAGAATATCAAGAATGGTACCTGACGTTGTTGACGTGCGGTTTTTCCGGGAAAAGGAGGATCAGCCGGCATCAGCACAACCCGTTAACTCCAGCTGTTCGCTATCAACTCCCCCGGTGTCGATCATCACCCAGAACAGAGCTAAAGTTGGTACAGATCCTCACTGTCATCCACAGGACGTTTCATTAAGAAGCGAGCACTGGATATTGCCTTGATACAGCGCTTGCGCGCTTATTGCCAGGCGAAGCAGATGCGGTGTGGTGTTGGGAATGGAGGTCACCACTGCCCGTCTGGTGGTCATCTCCATGTCCAGTCCCAGGGCTAGAGAGGTCAACCTTCAACTATCGCCAACACTCCTCCTTCCGGTTCTGTCCAGACTGCCAGGAGTTCAGGGACATGGAGCGAACCTTGTTCCTCCCTGCATCAACCTCACTTTCTATCGCAAGGCGAAATCTGCTTGAACCCTGAAAATGCAGCTTTTCCCAAGACCGGGACTGGAGAAAAGCTTAAATCCTTACCGACAACCTTTACCCACAAGTCCTCAACACCGTCGGCACCGAAGCACCGTCAAATTGACTGGAGGTCATCGCATCTTCAATTCCAGTCTCGCCATCTGATACCACCCAGCCCCCACCCAACGTAGCCTCACCAGATGACACCATCGCAAGACACGCATGAACCAACCCCCGCCCCGAGAATGGCAAAATCGTCCGATTCTCTGGACGGGCTGCAACTGGAAATAGATTGGTTCTCATTCGCGCGATCTCAATCGAGATTAGCGGACATCGCTTATCTGTGTGCTGAGGCGTTCATCGCTACATGAACATGGAGGGTTGTGTACAGGTAGGTGGTGTTCTGGACCGGTTGGGTGTGGTGTGCAACTCTGCCTGCCACGACCTGCCACCTGCAAGGGCAACAAAGATGACTGCTTCAATCGGCACTGGACGGTTGTACGACATATTGACGACCTTTTTACCAACTGCCTGACTGACAGAAACAGAAAATGTGTGGTGTGAAGGTGTGACGGGCTTTTCTTGGAAGCATCACGACTGGGATGCAACTGACATCCACATCGCAAGACGCAAGTGACAGACCGCCGCAAAGGACCCTGATGATTTGGATTTTTTGTTGAGACTACCCTACCTTCTAGGTACGTCCGAAGATGTGGCTGAAATGCCCCGTCTGGTGGGTGTACAACCGTGGTGTCACCACACGTCCACGCCGCTGCCAGTCTGTGCCGAGCCATACTCGTGGCCTGTCAGGCCTTTTCCACGGCCCCTGTGTAAAAAGGGCTTGAAGAGGCTTGAGGGTTTTAGAACACAGCGAATAGATTTGCACTTCTCCTTTGAGAATGGCAATTGCTATTGGGCGTCGAAATGGCATTCAGACGGATGACCACTGAGAAAGCCAAAAAGGGGAGGCTAGTGATGCGGGATTGTCTCTTTTCGATCTCTTCGAACCTTCGACGGGCTTTTTGGTGGTGACGGGAAGGATGGGAGATGCGCGGCATCACGAACTACGCTATCTACACGCGCGCCAGAAATAGCAACCAGACGCGGTTGGTAGACGCACCTCCAGAACGACGGTGAGCCTAATAGCTAGTGAGGCTGTGTACCAAATGTTGGAGATATCACGAATATCACGATCGTTGGTGTTGACGACTTGCGGTCGCCAGCGGTTTGCGTAGCAGTCTGGTACATGTAGCGTCCGAAGTCGTGTACCAGACGCAGAGGAAAACGCAGTGGACGCTGAATTTTGTGAAGATAGGTAAGGTACGGTATTCACAAAGACGGTGAGTTGTGCATCAAAGTTCTGCACATTTTTGAAGCGGTCTTGAGAGCGGTGTATTGACGGATGTGGACAGTAGGTGCGGATGGGTGCACCATTGGCGAGAAGCTACATGTACACCGCCAATAGTTATGAGGATGGTATTCCCATCCTATCCAGAACCTTCCTGTCGCTTAGAGAGGGTGGACTGGTGACGAAGAGAGAATGTTGACGAAATGAAGCAGAGTTTCGACGGTTGAGACTGAGACCGAAACGAATACATTCCACTTCCCTTCTCGGCCCGGCTGTTTCGGTTCTTGACTCGCTTCGTTCATCTTGTCTTGTCCCTTTCTGGGCATTGGTTGTAAAGAGCGTGGGAGTGAACCCCTGACTGCAGCGTACGTGAGTGGAACATTTTATAACGGTGAAATGTCTCAGTGACGTACCTCTGTCTCACTCTCTCTTCACCCACGCAGGACAAGGCAACGAAAACGATCATGCCGTGGTGTAGCAGTAGTCCACGGGGTTTGTAGGTTGGGGGTAGTGAACCCGTGCAAGTTGCTGCACACATCGTCATCAATCATCACCAACAACCATCATCATCTTCAGTTTCCCTGCGACTCATTTCACATTTCGAGATATCACTTCGACACCTCAAAATATTGAGAAAATGACTGGCCCTCGACGCCCCGAGTCCGACGTCAATGCACTCTTCTTCACCTCTCCCAAATCCAGAACAGCCACAGGATAAAAAGGGAAGTCTTCGAGATCAGTCGCACGTCAGCCAGAGCGCTTGAGGCGTCCCCTCGAGCGCCACAGCGCACTAACTACGCAAGAATCGCGCCTTTCGGGGACCTTCACAGGCACTTTTAGTACTGAGGGGCAGCAAAAGATTGAAGAAATCGTATGTTTTGGGGGAAGATGTGGCCTGCTTTTGAGACAGGCACCTCCAGACACTTTTCCTCTTTCGGTACAGTCTGGACTTTTCTACATCTGTCACTTGTTATATGAGATTGTGCTAGGCCGGAATGGGAGGAGTCTTGGGCCTGTTATATGGCAGAGGTATGTACGGAAATCGGACACGGATACTTAATCGGAGACAATAACCGGGGATTCGGGGATGATGGACTGTAATGGGATCTGCAAAGGGGAATGGGAAGGGTAAGAGCTAAGCTGGTCTACCTAGCTGGCCACTGGAAGGAATGGCGGCAGGCAGTGATGTGATAGACCAGACCATCCTGGGGAAAGAACTGGACTGGAGATGAAAAGCTTGGCTATCACTAACACAGGCTCGAAAACGGGCAAGACGAGGGTATGATGACACTATCATTTATAGGGCCATGGATGGACAGTCATGACAGAAATGACGATGGAAACACTTTGAATCCTCAGGGGTAGAGTGAGTGATTAGTGAACGCTCAACAGGCCTTCAACGGCACCGACTTCATGACACGAAATGTTGCCTGCCCGCACTTCCCAGCCAGTGCCCTACGTTCAACCTTGAGCATCATCAACCCCAGTAAACCGTCACTTCCCCCAATCCAACCAGTCTCCATTGGGGGCCGTAAAAAGGAAAAACGCAGAAAAACGATAGCCAAAAACGTCTCATCATTACCGCTTCTAGCCCTACCAGGGTCCTTTTGACGGCTTTCCTGACGCTGCTGGCGTCTCTTCTCGGCCGGCTTCGTGTCTTGGCACATTGACTTCTCGCAGTGCAGAAGGGCTAGTCTTGTCCGACCGTGCCGATTCGGATGCAAGAGTTGACGGGAATACAAGGGGGTCATCCGGTGCCGAGCTCACTGTTAGCTGATTACGCTAGTGGGTTGGGTTGGGGGCCATTTCTTGGATACTGTGCCGCTGTCATTGGTCGGTTGGCGGTTGGTGATGAAGATGTCCTTGGTGAATGGTGGGATGAAGGGTGGGAAAGAACTGTGAGAGAAAAAGGGATGTGATATGATTAGTGAATGTCGTGTATGTTAGGGGCCGTTGGAAAGAGGTACCTTACAGTGGGGGGAATGGGAAGGAAATACTCGGTGCACTGAGGAAGGTGTAAGAGGAGACCAAACGGGAAAGAAAAGGCTAACGTGTTGATAAAATTGGACATTGTTGACGATGACTGGCGGGAAGGCGAGGAAGCTTTCCGATAGTTTACGAACACGGTATCGCGATATTAATAGCGGCGGGCTAACGACATCATTGTCGAACGATGTGCACAGCTTCACTCAGGCACGGCAGGGCACGGAAAATAAGTTGGGAATAGCTTCACTAGCATTGAGATTGGTATTGGTATCGTGAATATGGTTGGCGAGTAGATCACCAAACGCCTAACATCGCATGCCATCCCTTGATACCGTTCCCTGATATCACCGGCTCTTTTCTTGCGCCAACAACCCGGCAACTACCAACCGACCGTCCATCACGGCCAACGAACCTTGTTACGCCAGAGGCAGCCAACCACCAACAGTACCATCGAGGTAGATTCGCGTCAACTACGCGCTTTATTCACCAGTGATGCAATGCAATCTATTTCAGGCCCATGATATTCCATTCAGAAAGGTCGGAAACCTAGTAGTTTCGACATGCTAATGCAAGTTCCTGTTCCGTCCTCTACCTATTTCCCCAGTTCCGAGCCAGTTCTTCCCAGTCCCATTTCCCGTACCTGTATCGCCAGACCAATCCCTTTCCTGTGGAGATAATCACCAAAGCCAGTCCTTAGTAGTAGTGCCAGACCTGTAAGAAAAAATTGCATCGCTATTCCACTCTTCTGTGCTTGCTAAATGCAAATCAAGACGAGACAGACAAACGCTGCAGCAAGAAGTCAAATCATCCTTCATAGAAACTCCAAATCGCCACCACCAAAGCACCTAGATCCTATCCCCGGTATCTCATAGCGGTATGTAAAAAGCGCAAAAAATGAACAATCCTTGAAGCTGGAAGGCAACGCGGGAAGTAAAGTGTGAAGTAAAGTGAAAGGAACAAAGGGAAGAAGAATGTAGCAAGAACAAGTGAGAAGAAGATCATCCATCCATCCATCCACGTCCAGCCTCGTCCAGCTCATCATCGCCACCTATACGGTCTGGCCCTCTCGATATGTGCGCGAGGAGATGACAGCCGGAACAGGGAAGTGTAGATGAAATGTGGAGGTGGCAAGAAGTGATGTTTGATGTTGAGTGCTGCCCACCCACCAGGCAAAGGAAGGGAGAGAAAGCCAGGCCTGAGAGAGACCAGAGCTGCAGAGGCCAAGAAGGGAGACATATGGAGGAATAGTTTGTCCCTCCCCTGTCCTTGTCTGGTCCCCTTCCCCGTCCAAGCTTTGCCTAGCAGACCTGCCCTGACAGGCTGAGCAGACCCTGGCTGTAGATCATTGCAGCAGTGACAACCACCAACCCAGTGCCCACCTCTTTACGCTGCCTGCCAGGCTCTTTTCGAGCAGCCGCGAAGGCGAAAGGAAAAAGGGAAAAATAAAAGTAGAGAAAAGAAGAAAGGAAATAACCCCCGCCAAATCCAGTCTAGTAAAGTAAAAGCAAGTTTTTGGGTATCGCCTTTTGTGTGTGTTGTTGTGTCGTGACCTCATGATCGTAAAATTGGTATTGGTACAATTTGGCCTCCTGCAGTCGTAGCATTAAGCCATCCATCTCTTCGTCGTCTTTGCTCAAGTAGCAGCACCTATGCATAATGCCCATACAGCATCCCCGTAGCTGGGACCGCCACGCTCTGGGCATGTTCCCAGCCGTCGTGATGGCCATACCGGGGCTCGTCCTGGTAGACGTGAGGCTGATGATAGCCGGCGTGGTGATGAGCACTTGCAGCAAAGTTCATGGTATGATCCTCCGGGCTAGGGTAGTAACTCGCGCTGCTGCTCGTGGGATTCGTCGCCATGAGCGGAGGGCTGCCGAAGCTGGCCTCGGGAGTGATGGGCTCGTTCATCACCGACATTGGCTCCGACGCCTCCCTTTGAGCTTGAGCTTGTTGTTGCTGTTGCTGTTGCTCGAGTGAAGAGGCGAGGATAGCAGGATCGGTGTAAGGCTCGTAAAACTCAGCGGCGCAGGAAGGGGCAGAGGTAGCAGACATCATATCTGGCAGACCATGCGTCACCGCCGGCCTTGCTGAGACGGGAGACATATACGGGTTGTAGTGCTGCTCAGGGGCGGAAGTAACCATGCTGACCCCGTAGTGATGTTGTTGAGGGATGTGGTTGCCATAGTAGTGCATCTGCAACCCCGCAGGAGCTGTTCCGTTGCTGCGAAGTGTAGCGCGGTTGCCGGGCTTGGAGATCTTGTTGTGGTTGGCTAGAGAGGAGGAAGAGCGAGTGGACATGCCGGTGCTGTACAAATCGTACTTGCCGTCCTTCATGTGGCGGCGGGAGGCGTTGCAGGCTGAGGCCGCCGCAGCCCGTCGCGAAGCGTGGTTGCCCTTACGGTAGCGTGTGGTGGACTGGACGCCGCCTTTGACTGCCCAAGGCTCGAGGTACCATTCCGTGGATTTCTTGCTATCACTGTTGTTGGAGTCTGTGGAGGCAGCGTTGTCTTCGTCGTTGGTGTCGGTGCTGCCTTCGGGCTTGCGCTCTCGTTTGGTGAACGCCTGGTGAGTGTTAGCTGATGTCACAGTGACTGTGAGATTAGAGGGAAAGAAAACCCACATGGTTCATGGACAAATTGTGACGGATACTGTTCTGCCAGCCTTTCGTATCACTCTTGCCCTTCTCGGTGTTCTCGCGGAACCACTGGTAGATGTCCTGCAGCGTCATGGCCTTGTTGGGGGTGCTCATGAACGCCTTGTAAATAAGCTGCGCATAAGGCAGCTCGGCTTTGCTGTTGCCGGGGAGGGTAGTAGTAGTCGGGGTGCTGTCAAGGCCAGTCGAGGGAGAAACTGGGCTGGACACGCCGCTGCTCATGCCACTCATGCTGCTGTCACCAAGCAGATTGCACGAAGGATATTGGCTGCTGACAAGAAAGTCATCGCCGGCCTCGGAGGCGGGGGCGGTGCTCAACATGTCTGAGTCGCAGTCGAGCTTGAAGTTGTTGGGAATGGAACTGCAGGGAGAAGGAGGGTAGTTGGATTCTTGGGAAAGCGAGGAGATGCTGTTATGGGTGGGGTAGTGGTGACTGGGGAAGAAGGAACCGGTGGAAGGATATGAAGTTGCTGTCGAGGCGCTGTGGTAATCGTTGCTCTGGAACAAGTTCTCTCTCGACAGGGTCTGGGATGGAACCTGTGGGGTGTTCTGCCTGCCAGCGGCCCCGGGGTATGACTGCTCCGCCGGGTAGGAACCCCAAGAACAGCCCGAGCCAGAACCTGAGGCAGAAACCGGACGAAAGTGATGGTCTGGTGAACTCCAGCTGCGGGGCGATGACTGGCTAGACAGACACTGTTGTGTAAGTCCCCCGTGCCCAGTTGTAGGTGCTGCTGAGGAGGAGCCTGCGGTGCTGTGGAAGGCATAGTGCTCGAACTCGTCACTCCCGGTTTGCGCCCGGACCGAAGCGTTCCATAGTGATGTCCCGTTCTGAGTCTTTCCTTCAGTCATGCCCCCCACAGCCGGACTGCTGGTCTGGCTTCTGGTGGCCTGTGGTGACAACATGTATGAGTTTGAGGAGTCCATTGTGTCTGATGTTGTTGGGTGTTCGTTTTTGATTGTTGATTCCGTGTCCATTACTGATGTGTCGTTGCTATGTGAGCCGAGGATGAAAGAAGAGAAGAATGGCTTTGATGTTGGTGATCCAAGACAACGAAGGTTGTTGGCATATGTATGCTTTTCTTCAAGTGTGGGGAGAAACAGATTTGATATTGAAGGTGTGAGGTCCAGATGTCTCAGTTATCAAGCAAAACGGTTGTGACTGTTGGTCTCGCGGCTGTTGACTGGCAGTTGAAGTATTTGTGTAGGTGTATGTCTGTATAGAGGTATCTGCCAGGATGACCAGGACCAGGGACCAGGGGAAAGAAGATCGATACAAGGACAGGGAGCTATGCAGACGTATAGCAACATCTGGGGTATGTTGTTGAAGCTCCATGTCAGTAACAGTAAGGGGTGGGTATCTCGAGCCAAGCAGAGCAGGGGTGCCAAAGTGTGTACTGTGTGCGGTGGTGTACATCCCAAGGGAGGACACTGCCTTGCCTTGCCTCTCAGTGAGTGAGGGTTCTGCCAACACATTTTGTTCGCTTTTGTTTGGTGGACCAGACATCTACCTCCACATCCGGCGGGAGCGGGCGCAGGGAGAGAGTACCGGGTGGGTTTGCGATACCTTCCATGCCTGGCTTGTATGAGGGTGCGGCCGTTGTGCCCTGGCCTGGCTCCCACTTTCTTGCTGTGTGTGTACATGGTGTGGCCATGCGTGCATGGCATGTTTTCTACGGTGGAGGAGGTAGAACAAACGAAACCGCAGAGTTGAAGAACAAGACGCTATAGGTAGTAGCTCTGCGTGGCTTGTTTCTGGGGATTAAGGTGAAAGTAAGGAAGGTAAGGTACTCAGGTACCTTCACCAACCGGCGCCCGGTTGACCGTGTTATGGACACCCCTCCGCCTAGTCTCTCAGGAGAAGTACCTGTGAGAAGGAGATGAGAAGGGTTCGGTGCTCGTCACAACCCCAGACAGCAGGCCAAAACAGCACCCATGCCTATGCTTTTCTTCTTCTGCGAGTGTACCAGTGTGTGCAACAATTCTCGCATACTGCCTACATCGCGGAGCCGGCAGGGAAGGTAGGGAAGACGGATAGAAGAAAAAGAAAAGTGACAGAATTGACGACCGGGGTTGTAGACCCCTGCTCCGTATGCCTGGTGCTTTCAGCCAAGACTTGATACCTCTACACGGGCAGTATAAACACGCCGAGGTCTTCAGCAGCAAGTGTCAAGCCCACCGTAACTTGACGTTGAAGAAAGGCGGCGCCAGCACTGAAAGGGAGGAAAACTTGGCGGTCAGTGACTGAGAAGCATGCTTGCCCGTGATGCAGTTTGAAGTGTGGCTTGTTCGAAGGGGAAGTAGGGGAAGTAGGAAGGGGGGTCCGAAGATTTCGTCTGTTCATGATGTCCATGTCGTTGTTGTTCAAGTTGTTGTTTAGGTAGTAAACAATCTTCAAGCGAGCGATGGTTCACACACACCACACAATCAACGGTTTCGGTTTGGGGCCGGGGAGATGACCAGACCTTGGGGGCAAAACATGTTCAGCTCTAACAATCTCATAGTCGGGCATTGTGACTCCCTCTGGCTGGGCCTGGCTGGCCAGCACTCAAGGTTACCGGCAGAAGCGAAGAAGAGCTATTGTCCGGAACTCTGGGAGCCGTGGAAGCGGTCAGTGACGGCAGCATGAGTTAGGACAGCGACAGCAATGGCAGTAGACTTGGACGTATCAGAGTGAGGCTCTCTCTGGGGTAATGGGAAGCTTCCAGCCAGCCAGCGGCACGCCGGTGTCGTCAGCGAGTCCTAGGACCATTGCAGACCAGACACAAGAGGGCAGATGCCACAAAGACGGACAGAATTGGCTGGCCGGTAGCCAGATCCTAACGGAAAGGTGCAGCCACTCGTGGTGGTGCTAAGTGGTGGTCTTTTTTGAAACGGCCCAATCAGTGATGTCCACCATTGTCACTCTGTGCTGGCATTGGGCCTTGAATGGACGGGCGGGCCATGGACAAAACTTCAACGCAAGAGATGGTCGGTCGAAGAGGTCAAGAGGTCAACAGGTCCCAAGGGAAGAGGCGCAAGAATAACTGAACAACACGTCGAGTGCGTACTGATGTGCGCACTCAGCCCGGTATCTCATCATCTCTCTCCACACGACTTCGGGCTTGCACGGCTTGCACGGTGCCATGACCTCGTAATAGTAATCTCTTGTGGTATGCAGAACATGGACGTGTTTCATTCTAGAAGGATGTGTCGAAGAAATGATGAGCGTGAATCGAAACCGAGGCTTGGCTTCATTTACCAGGCCGACTCCGAAGCAGCCAACTTCCACGTCTCTGACGGTGACCGACGCCTCCCAGGCCAGGCCACCTTATCTCCATGCCACGGAGGAAGACCGAAAGAAAAGCCACCCCGGTTATTTCTGCCAGCCTCAAGAAAGCCTCAAACTGTGGCTATCCTGTGGAACGTGTCTCGATAGTGCAGTGAGCCCTGCGTCATCTCCAGACGTCCAGACAACGAAACATTCCTTCCTTCACCATCTGACAAGACTGACAGACCGGCAGGCTGACTGCAAGATGAGCGGCTGGTCGACTGACATGACACTGCTCTGTACTTCTCCGTCTCCAGGGTTGGGCTGACACCTGTCCTGTCTCGCGCCGGTGCCTAGACAGACAGAGAGACAGACAGACGGGAAACGGGTATTTCGTTCTTTTCTCGCAAAATCCGACAGTCCGAAGAAACATGAATCATCCAGTCGCACACTATCACACCAGGGATCTAGTAAGCTCCAAAAGTTCGGGTCGTCGCATACGGCGTAGAGGAGCCGGTCCAGTCCCGTCTCCATCCATGATCCCTCCACTCCAGGACTGCCCGCTGGCGTGTCGCCCAGCTGTCGCGAGACAAGATAATGACACCCACCTAGAAGACCAGAATGCTGCCGGCATCCAGCCCCGATACCCCCGTCTACCCGGGGAACGGCGTCCTTTCCATCCTTCTAGACGAAGCCTTGAAATCGCCTCATCTATGCCCCGTGTCCGTTCCCGTCGTCCCCGGTTGGCGGTGTAGCAGCCCTTCTTACCCACACCGCACTGCGAAGCTCTCTCGTGTGTTCTTCATAATTAGACAATGCGCCCAGTTCACCCAAAGACCAGGAGCAGGGATCAAGCCAGACGGGCCGCAGCAGCTACCACGGCCCCATATCGACCTATAGAACGCGGCACCGAAGAAACCAGACAAAAAGACCAGCCGATGGCTTCGCCGCAGGCCGGACCAGCCTTCCAGAAGGCGGTGGTGGTAATATCGCCCTGGGCTTTCTACTTTCTGTAGTAAATCTGCACAGACACTGTTAGCCTTGGCCGGTCCGACCACGAGGGAGACCAGACCACCAACCTTTTTGAACTGAAAGTGCAGTTGAAGGATGCCCTACACAAGAAGTAACGAGTTAGCAAAAGAACAATAAGGTTAGAAACGCGCGGGTAACCGGCGGCTGTTGGTGGCGCGGCTTTGCGGCGCAGGAAAAGAGCGTAGCCATCGTAACCAACGCCGTCACCAACAGCCCACCGGCTAAACAGCAACGTCACCCAGCACAACCACAGCCTAGGACAACTCACCTTGTCAAAACTACTCTTGAACCCCCTCTCCTTCTTGGCGCTATAATCCCACTCCCTATCCACAATCCTGAACGCAATATCCTCATACGGCGGTCCGGCCACGAACCTGATCAAGCAGGTATCCTCCTTGCCGGCGGGCGCAAAACTCTCTCCCCTGCGTCTCCCACCCTCCCTGATGATCTTGAACGTGGGCGCCTTTGTCTTGTCAATCAGGTCGGGATAGAAGATGTTGAACTTGTATCCCTGCACGACCTTGGGCGGCGGGTTGTCGTGGTCGTAGTGTGTTTGGTTGTACTTGTTCCATTCATAGCCCATCAGGACGCGGTTGAAGTAGCGAGGCTTGCGGGGGCGGTACTTGTCGGCCCACACGGGCTTGGGGTTTGAGGTCAGGGATTCTTCGGCTGTGAAGATCTCTTCGCCTTCGAGGAAGCCGCGGGCGACTTCCCGGTCGTAGAGGGCCTTGGTGGCTTGGGAGAAGTCTTCGTTGCCGGTGGAGGCGAAGCGAGCGGTACCGGGGGGCGGTGCGGTGCTGCTGCTGGAGGATGCAGCGAGTGCTGTTGATGTTGAGGCGGCAGGGCGAGTCAAGACCTTGGAAGGGCCTGAGGTCGAAGGGAGGGCCGCATTAGGGAGACCGTCGGCTTGTTCCAACGCTTTGGCTCTCTCAGGGTCCTTAGCCTTGAGAAGCTCGACGCGGGCGGCCTTGATCTCCAAGCACACCTGCTTCAGCTTTGCCTTTGCCTTGTATACCAGCAGACTCTTGAGTAGGGATTCCCAGTAGTCGGTATCGATGGGCTCGTTGGACTGTAGCTTGGCCCTGATCTGCTTCTCCAACGCCTCCAACTGCTCCAACGTCTTCGGGGCCAGAATCTTGTCGACATCAGCAGCCACCGTGTTGACCGCACGTCCCTCTGCGCCTTGTGGTTTGAGCTTGTTTCGCTTGTCGTCACACAGGATGGACAGGGCTGACCAGTACTCCTTGTTGCGGCGGTTTGTCTCGAGGGTATTGTATGACTTGATGTCCTCCTCCAACTCCTTCAGCTGGGACTCGTTCAGGCTCTGGAGGACTCTCTCGGGAGAGGGCACGGGGATATCGACGTCGGAATCGTGGTCGTCAAAGACATCGCGGTCGGTGTCGATGAAGCGGAGGTTGAAGGCAAGGTAGTCGATGGGCTTTGCGCGCCGTTCTCTGACGCGGATGTCGGCCTTCTTCTTTGCTTGCTTGAGCACGAACTTGTCCTCGTCGGCGACGAATTGCTCTGACTGCTCGTCCTGGGTAAGGTATTTGCCGGGGCCAGAGCTGCCGACGGGGGTACTATTTGAGCCTGTGATGGGTTTCGAGGAGGGCTTGTATTGGGGCTTGGAGATGCGGTTGTTGTTGTCGAGTCTGGGGGCAGTGATGTCTCGTCTGTTGTCTCGGTCTCGATCTTTGCCCAAGCCGGCGATCATGGCCTGTCTGTCGGGGTTCATGGTGGCACCCGGTATAAGTGATGATCTCGTTCTGCTTTGTCGCGGTTGCTGGATTGATACTGGTAGAGGTTGCGTAGAATCTCAAAGTCAATGTTGGCGAGGCTGAGGTATGGTTGTTGTACTTGTACCTGTATACGGGCTGTTGAATGTTCTGGTGATGAAATGCAAGGCTGGCGTGGAGGCTTCAGTGGACTGACGCGCTGACAACAGACGAAATGCGCTAACGGCAGGCAGTTCCGATGGAAGATCTTGGCGGTCAAGACTGGCAGAATAGCCGCAAGCAGGGGACAGCCGGGAGGCATTGGACCATTCCTGGGAATAGCTTCCCTCCATCAACCCCACCAAAACATTACCTTGGGAAACACCACATTACCGGCGCATTCCTCAAAGAGGAGACGTTCACGAGACAGCCTATCCCTCCCAATGTCACCAAACATTGACGCCCCCCAACGTTCCTCGGCCGCGCCCTGAAGGACCAGCAGAGAAGATGCTCTCGACGGCGTCACGGCTTCGCGAGACACACGACGACATTACATAATAACAACAAACTGAACCACAACGCTACCGACCGCGGCCATGTATAACCAGGGCAATATTATGCGCAAGCTGCTGGGCAAGACCAACAACCCCGACTCTTCTTCTGTCAACAATTCACACGATAACACGCCGTCGTCCTCGGTTGCCAATGGCACTTCCCACGGCTCCAACATCACCAGCAACCCCAGCGGCGGCTTGACCTCGATCCCCAACTATCGTCAACGTCCCACTGCCGCCCAGAACGCCTCCTACCAGGCTGGCCAACCGCTCGAATGTATAGACAGATCCCCCGATGGCCGATCAGCTGTTCTTGCTGGCCGCCACGCTCTACGAACAGTCACCTTCGACGGCCTCAACATTCGCGAGGGGATCGATCTTCGCTCGCTTCTCCAGGGAGGAAGCCCAGATCAGTTAGCTATTAGGGATGTCAAATGGGGCCCTGCTGGTGGCAACCCGACCATCTTTACGGCATGCGGCAGTGGCAAGATCTTCCAGTACGACCTGGTGCGCGCCAGCGAGGCCTGGGCTACCGGATCACCACTCGAGTCTCTCCAGATCCGCGAAGACTCTCGACAGGTCAACACACTCGACGTCAACCCTCACCGGGCCAGCTACTTGTTGTCTGGTAGTCAGGACGGCATCGTCCGCTGCTTCGATATCCGCAACCCGATCCCCTCGCGAACCGGCGCCACTTTCCGTCCAGTCCACGCCTACAAGTGCAACGCAGACGGCGTGCGCCAGGTCCGCTGGTCTCCCAAGGATGGCTTTGTCTTTGCTTGCTCAACGGACCAGGGCACCGTCCTCCAATGGGACATGCGTAAGTATCATGCGCCCGTGCTGAGGATCAACGCCCACGAGAAGTCATGTACTTCGATTGCATGGCATCCCGACGGTGAACATCTCGTCAGTGCTGGATGGGATAGCAAGTGTCATGTCTGGCACCTGGGCAAGGTTCCCGACAAGAGACAGAAGCCGAAATGGACCATCTCGACTCCGGCACCGGTGGCTTCTCTTGCCTGGAGACCTGGGCAATGGTCAGCGACGGCCCAGGCCAAGAGGGCTTCCCAGATTGCCATGTCGTATGGGGAGAGCAGTCAGAAGAAGTTTGGTATCAATGCGGTGCACATTTGGGATCTCGCCCGTCCCACGATGCCGTATAGGGAGATCCAGCTGTTTGACAGTTCACCCAACTCTCTACTTTGGCACGATCAGTATCTTCTGTGGACCGTCGGCCAGGATGGTCTCTTTACGCAGTGCGATGTCAACTTTGCGCCCAAGGTGCTTGACCGTCAAGCCGTCTCGACCATGTCCTTCTCATCACAGGGAGACGTGCTAATGTTTCTAGACGAGCGTGCTCCCTCCCATCGTCCGCGACCACAGATGCTCCATGCCGACAGCAGCCACAGCATTGGCGCGCCCTCCTATAGCTCGAGTCCTACCACTCCCAGGTTTGGCGTCAGCCGCAGCGATTCCGAAGACGATGTTCTCGGAAGTTTCCTGGGCCCCAAACAACGGACCAGTCAGCGAAAGCGGCGTCCAAGCACGAGGTCAGCCACCCTTAGCACGACACCCCCAACTGGCTCGGAAGAGGTCTTGTCGTTGGAACAGACCATCAAGGTCACCGGTATCTACAAGCCTCAACAAGCCATGGCCATTGGGCATCTGCCTGCCGCTGCGAAAGCCGATATGTACGAATACTTTACCGTCAACTATTTGGTGGTCCTGTACCAGGAGCTGCCATACGTTGAAGGAGGCAGGCCACTACCCGACCGAGTCAAGACTATCCTCGATCACTACGCCAAAACAGCCGACAGCGTCAACCAGTACCGACTTGCCCAGTCATGGCGTGTTCTCGCTTACTGGATCGACCTGGTTCTGCGAAGGCGAGGGCAATACCATTTGGAACGTCGACTAGATCATTACGAGAAGAGGAAGATGGAGGGAAAGCTGCGCGCGCTGGGTCCTCCCTTTCAGATGTCTGTCCAGACCGATGGAGTAGATACACCGCGAAAGGCAAATCCCAGGTCGTTACTGTCAGAAGAGCTGGAGAGCACCTCGAACCAGCCGACGCCACTTGCCCGGCCTGTTACGGAATCCGCGAAGCTGACGCCAGTGCTGGAGTCTGGCAGTTTTGCCCTCGGCCCTGCACTCCAACCTTGCGGTCCACAAAAACGTGACCGTCTCGACTCTGTCCCCTTGTCCATCGTCTCTTTCAACAGCGAAAACACCCAAGCCAGCACAGAAGGATACGATTTCTACGACACCGAAGCAATCCTCGGCAATGCCATCGACGTACCTGGCAAACGTCTCGAAGACCCGATAAAATCCGTCTTGCGCCATGACTCCGATGACAGCTTCGGCCACGCCCTCTCCGTCTCCGCCGGTAGTCGCCGCGGCGGCGGAACAGCCATTGCCAGCTCCGTCGAATCCACCGGTGGCCTGCCCATCCGTGGCTCTGCCCTCGCCGAGATTCGCTACCCCCGAGGCAGCGACGGTTCCGAGCGAGCGTCCGATATCCAAATGGGCAGCTCTGGTCGTCCCCGCTTCGTCGTGCCCCCGCAGCTCAACCGCACCGAGACTGAAACAACGGGAATGACGGCCTATACTGACGAGCACCACGCCATCACCCAATCCACTACCGACTACAGTTTTCCCTCGCAAAACGACGATGACATTTTACATGCCGCACCACCCGTCGTCATCACCGACGAACCCCCTACTCTCCCTGAAGAACCAGAACCAGAACCCACTCACATAATCGAGACCGATTACCTGCCCTGGCCCTCCGATCCCGCCTATCCTTACCCTCTTCACAACCCCCCTTCCTTCTCCAGTACTACACCCCCGCTGAACCCTTACTCTCTGATATCCCGTACCCTAGCCTTCGAAGCCAAGTCTTCCGCATTGAACGCTTCGGCAATTGTCCTTCTCCTTAAGCCTTTGGTATCAGACGAAGTCATCGACAGGTACCAAGCAGCAGCCATCCTTCGGCAGCATCACTCCCGCCTTATGAACCTCCAACTCTTCGTCGAGGCGGCTCTTCTCAGAAAATTATGCATGCAAGGCTGGCCCGCCGCCGCTGCTGAGTCCATGCCCGGTGATCAGGAGAAGAATCCGCTGAAAGATTGGGGAATCAATTACCCTGCCATCTTCACGCCCGCTCAAAACGGCGTGTCAGTCGGTTTCTTTTGCAGCTCTTGTCACAAAGCGAGGGAATTGGATCGCAGCGAGGCGTCGACGGACTCGGTGTGGACATGTAAGCGGTGTAAAGCCGCGGCTGCCCCATGCGCGCTCTGCGGGCATCGCGATTCGTCCCCATTCATCCCTTCTTCATCGGAATCAACCATCTCCTCCCTCCAGCCTGATCGGGAAGGGGAAGATGACTACCAGCCCATCGCAACCTGGTGGCTCTGCCCCGTCTGCGGGCACGGGGGCCACTCCTCCTGTATGCAGGCTTGGCACGCATCGTTTGAGGCTGAGCGGGACTCGGCCATGTACGCTGATGGACCAGTTGATAACGACGACCCAGCTGCTGAACTGGCCTCGAGCGGTGGATACTGTCCGCTAGATGGATGCGGACACGTCTGTCTACCTGGCCCGATGAGACTGCCTTGGGGGACGCGAGGTACTGAAACCGATACGGGACATGGGCATGGTATGGCCTCCAGAATGGGCGAGACGATGACCGAAGTTCCGAGCCGGGCGGGGACGGCGCGCGAGAGGGAGCGAGAGATTGCCGCTGCCAGCAGTTACAGTCGTTCAGCAGGGAGCAAGACACCAGTGTTCTCTGGCGGCAATAAGACACCAGTGTTCTCTGGCGGTAACAAGACGCCCGTGCTCTCAGGCGGTAACCGGACACCCGTGTTCTCAGGCGGTAGCAAGACACCCGTGTTCTCGGGCCATTCCAGCCTCACTGGCCATGGCGACACCTCCCTCCTTGGGTCGGCCGCCGATCGAGGATACGTCGACCTCGGACCCCCAGCTCTCTCTGCTCTCGCTTCTGCTGGAACAACCAGCGAGTCAGGTGGCAGATTACTTAGCGCCGACGACGCCCTTCCCGTGGCGCAAAGCAGAGCAGTAGAAAGCGTCAGGGATACGGGTCTGGCATTTGGGATCGGGCCGGGAGGTGGGATACAAGCTCATCACTCGCATTCGCAGACTTCACATGGCTCGGGGTCTGGATCTCAAAGTCATAGCGTGACGGGTATATTGAGCTCTAGTCCGGGGAGGATTGGGGCCTGGATGAGCAGCGGTCTTGCGGGACATGGTGGGGAGGGAAGTAAAGGAGAGGGAGGAGGCCGAGGTGAGAGAGATAAAGAGAGGAGGAAGAGTGTCAAGTTCGTTACGGCGGTGGATGGAGTCGGTGGTGGTGGCGTGGGGGGTTCAGCGTCACGGCAATGATGGGATGTCCCATTCAATTCTACCTAGTTTGATCCCCATTCACAAGTTTCTGTTGCGAGGTCATCATGAACCACAACAGACAAGGGATGGAAGTCTGCGTTTGTTCCACTTCCTTTTGGCTTCGGGTGCATTACAAACGCACGGGAAACTTGGCTCACGTGCTTTTGCGAGCCTGCCGTGACCAGGCCCGTCGCTCCTTCCTGTTGCGCCTTCCGATTGTGTGTATTTGAACGCGACGCGCAATGGGCTCCAGTCTTTCGATGCAGGAGCGATGCCCTAGAAATATGAGACCCCGCCTCGCGCCCTCGCCTGTCGTGTCTTCTCTCCAGTCCCCCGCCGTTGCCAGTTTTACCTCAACCACCATCCCGTTCCCGACACCCGAAGCATCCAAGCACGACCTATCTGCCGATTTCTTCTGAGAGCAACCGCCACGACGGCTTCAGCCCACGATGGCAATTCTCACCTGCTATCCGGGGCTTGAGATTACCGTCGAGGTTGATGGCCAGCGCGCGCAAGAGTACGATGCCCCCGCAGATGAGGTTGCAGCGCGCGCCACAGAAATCAGCTTCCACTCAATCCCACAGCTGCGCCAGCACGGGTGCCCATACACTATCAAATACATCGAATCCAAGCCAGGAAAGCCCTTTGCCTTCGAACTTGACTCATCCAACTTCCTTATCCCCAGCCCCGACTCCCAAAAACACCAGATCGTATACAAATGTATCCTGGACGGGATCTCCACTTGCTACTATCGTCTTCGTGGTGGCACCAAGTGGCGGAGGAGCTCTTACCATAGTGGTAACGAGAATTCGGGCTGGACACTCCACATGTTTCAATTTGCCAACCTCGAGATAGGTAAGATCAACGCCTTACCATGTCGCGCAACAGCATATCTCGCAGAAACGCTGGTCAGTCTTTACCAAGCTAACCCTCGACTTGTTACAGTGGAGGGAGGAGATGAGAAACAAGTAAACCGGGCAAAGGAATACGGCACACTTCTCATCAAGCTATGGCATACCATTAACTTAAGTCGCACGGCGCCCAAGATGGCTTGTGATGGCCCTGTTCCTGTCCAGTCAGTCTCCGAGCAAGCATTGAAGGGAAGATCCGTGGACAGCAAGGTCCAGTAAGTACCTACCTCTACCGGACTTGCCGATGCATTGAAGGACTGGGCTTACATTCCAAAATCTAGTTTCAAATCTGAACCCATTCCTGGTCAATTGACGGCCGGCACATTCGGTTTTGTTGACCCAGATCGACGACCTTTTGCTGTCCTCGAGTTCAGATACCGAACAATGGGTATGTGGACCCTACAACGCCATCTATCCCTATTACATCCTGCAGTCGGCTCTTTACTTACCCGTCATCGTAGAGGGCCTTATGTCCGAGGGCATCGTTCCACGGCCTGTCAAAAATGAGAACAATCAAGGCATTCATCCCGAAAACGAGGATCAGGTGAGCCACTTCAAGTCTAGTACCAAGCTCGCCAGTGTAGAAACACAGTACTGACCTCTTCACGTCTCCCAACAGCCCCTTACCCACATCAAACCGGATCCAGAACATACACGCGGTATTAAAAGAGAACTCGTGGACTCGACCCATCTTCCGGTCTGCTACAAGCTACGCCGCTTGGAGGACGGAAAGGTCGAGATTGACCTGACGGACGATTGATACCTAGGCATCCATGGTATCCAGACGTTGTCAAGCAATAATCGAAGGAATGTGACCGCACATGGCACCGGCAATATCTGGCTTTTGATGACGACGTGAAGCTGTTAAGAGAGACTAGCTTGTCCGCAAGGCTAGGAAGGACCGGTATGGCATTGTGCTTTGATAGATGTAGGTAGATACCCACGCTAGATATCGATGTTCAATGCCCATTTCACGCTCAAATCACCTAACAAAATCCACTGCCTCGTCTGCCATCACAACTCTGCCGATTGGAATCCTGGTGGTCTTCGGCATTGATCATCTGGCGGCCCATCTGCAACGTGACGGATGCTGGCCAGCATAAACGGCAACCACGGCCAGCTAGGTACATACCATCATAGGGTCTCAGATAAACCGGTCCCGATGTATACAGCCACGATACTTAACCACGTCTGTGATTTTGTGGCCTTTTTACTTACTTAATCTGAGAACACGGTGTCTACATTTGTCCTTCTCAGCCCTGATCCATGCTTCCTTCACATGCTTTCCAAGACAACAATGCGGAAGCGCAAATGATTGGTGGTATGGACCTTTTTTGTATACACCGAGAAGGTACTCTGCAAAGGACATGCCATACATTCACTTGTTGGGTTGTTTCCTCATTGAGAAATCTGGGGGGCATCGGAATTTCTTGGTTCCCATTGAAAAAGAAATTGCGTTTGCGAAGTCAGTCATCAACCACAACAGACAATGGATGGAAGTCGGCTTTCCCATGTTTTCGTGCAGGTCCTTTCGGCTCTGGGTTCAGGGGCATGATGAATTCCAGGTTCATCCAGTGGCGCAGGAGCTGACGGCGTTCAGAACCGGGCTCACGTGCTTTCGTGAACCTGCCGTGGCCGGGCAGACTCCCGTCATACCTTCTAGTCACGTCTTCCGTTCTTGTGCTTTGGAAGGCGATGCGCAGCGGCGCCATTCACTGCCCTACAACCTCAAGACCACCTCATTCACTTCCTTACAACACCATTCACTAGGTACCCTACAAGACCATTCACTACCCTACAAGACTGGGCACCCCGCATTTCTAATTCTGCGTACTGGGCATTTAAAGTCCAGACGATTCTCGCTTCAATGTCTGGTATCTTTCCTCCTACACCCACTCTCCCAAATCCTTTTCTCAAACTGAGACGAAGACGAACAGCGCACAACCGTAACCGAAGATGGCAATCCTCACTTGCCTTCCGGGCCTTGAGGTTGCCGTCGAGGTTGATGGCCAGCGTGCCCATGAATACGACGTCGATCCAGAGGAAGTTGAGTCGCGCGCCGAAGAGATCGACTTTCACCGAATTCAGCAGACCCACCGGCGACGCCGCCATGGAGATCCCTACGTCTTGAAATACATCGAGGCCAAACCCGGCAAGCCCTTTGCCTTCATCTTTGATATGACGAACTGTCGTGATTTCAGCACAGGGCCGAGCATCCATTACACATGTGTCATGGACGGCTTCACAACTGCCACGAAACGCGTCTATAATGGTACCCTGGACAGAAGATCGTGTTGTGAAACTGGCAACAAAGTCACCGGTTGGAAACTACACCACTTTCGCTTCGGTAGCCTTGATATTCGTAAGTACACTTGGTGGTGCCATGTCTGTAGTCTGGATGTCTGTGTTCGCCCAGGCTAACCTATAATCATCATTAGTGGAAGGAGCGGGCGGTACCTCTACTCAAGTCGACAAGGCAAAGCAGTACGGAACTCTTATTGTCATGATCTATCAATTGGTCGCGACCGACCGCTTCAAGGCTCCTTCGGACAGAGCTGGCCCTACCCCCATTCACTCAGTGTACGAGAAGGACTTGAAGGGCAAAGCCGTTGACAGCAAGGTCAGGTAAGGATACACACGGTTAGGTGAACAACTTCGAGCGTTTAGCTTACCAGTGCCAATTCAGTTTCGATTCTGAACCCATGGCGCAGCCTGGCCATCATCGCATATCAAATTATGTCGATCCTTCTCGCCGACCCATCGCCGTCTTCGAGTTCCGCTACCGAACTATGGGTAAGTCCCAAGTCCATGGTACTGTCCCGTCAAATTCGCTGCTTACACTTTACAATACCGTAGAGGGTCTTTATCAGGAAGCCATTGTCCCTCGCCCGGTCGTTAAGTCAGAGGAAGTTGTCGACGTCGAGGAAGAGTACAAGGTAAGCATTTCCAGCATTACTTGCAGGTCTACTGTTCCTTCCTGGGGAAAAAGAAAGAAAGAAAGAAAGTGAAAGAAACAGCATGGGCTAACCGTTCTATGTCCCACAACAGCGCATCAAACATGAACCTGAAGATGATGCCCCCCGAGGTGTCAAGCGAGAAGCCCCCATGGACGACGCTCTATTCGCTGCCCGCTACAAGCAACGCCGGTTGGAAGACGGAAAGATTGAGATTGATCTGACGGATGATTGATATCCCGAGTACACAGACGTCGTCAAGTAGTACTTGAAGGAATGTGACCGCACATGGCACTGGGAATATCTCAACGCTCAAAGGTGTAGAGCAACATGGAAGTGGCTTTCATCCACGGGCAGGTACGCCTACATGTAATTCTGAACAACTTTGTAGAGCAATCAGTCGAGATAGCATAGCGTGTTTAGCACAATGATATCAAATGTCAACAAGATCACTGCCAGTGTCCCGGCTCCATCTATATGTGAGGAGTCACAACAGTTTTCCATATTACACTACTTAAATCGAATAATCTAATACAAACAGGAAGATATTTTGAGCCGACACCATAGTAGTGTATGGGTCACATATCCCGAAACCATTCTCGCTACGCTTGAGCTTATTCCTAGGTATCAATCTCCCTCCTAATTAGGTATCCAATGTTCTTTCATCAACGTCAAAGTCAGGGCGCCCCCAGTTCTCATCGTCCTTCCCAGAACCAAAACGAAAAGAGACCAAGCAAGTCGCAGATTCCATGTCCAAGTAATTCCACAGCATTTATGTGCATCCCGCTAAAGTCCCCAAGTCCCCAGACCCCTAAGCCCCCCCCCCAGCCCCCCTGCTTCCACCATTCCAGTCAGATCCGCTGTCGTCGTCTGTCCTCATGGATCACAAGGAACAAGACCGCAAAAGAAATTCCTGACCCCTTGCCCGACATCATCCCAGAAGCCGTCCTTCGCAAGGTCCACATTCACGTCCATATTCCCGTCCTCGTCGTTCTCCTTGTTCTCGTTGTTCTCGTTGTTCTCGCTCCTCTTCACATTCAAATTGGGTTCCAGGTCAACATTGAGGGCAGTGCAGTACCTTCTCCCCTTCCTTCCACCTCTCAGACTCGGCGCTGGGATCATCACAGAGAACAAGCCAGCAAAGCGCATGCTTGAGTCCATCCCAGAAGTCCCTCTTCGCAAGGTGGTACACATTCCCGTCCTCGTCGTTGTTCTCAGCAGGAGAGGTAGAGGTAGAGGTATGGAGGTTGTTGCGGGCTTGGATGAGGTCCGGTTGGTTCTCGCTAATTCGGAGGCCGTGGGTCAGGGTACGGGTACGGGTACGGGTACGATACGAGGTATGTGTAGAGGTACGGGAGACTGTCAGGACCAGTGGTTGCTGGCTTGTGGGCTTGGAATTGGAAGCGGTTGTCGTCATGGCGCCTTCTTTGGTGGTGGACGGCTTGCGGGTCCAGGACAGCTTGTGGGTCCCGGTGTAGGTTGTTCCGTAGGTTATCTTAGGGGTAAACTGTGGCCAAGTAAGGGAGGGACCGTACGTAGGGTAAGGCGGTTTTCTGGTGCCAGAGAGGGTGGTCCACTTGTTGTGCGGCTTCTTCATGAATCTTTTCGGTGGTTCTTCGGGGAGGTTCCACAACGATAGAGGTAGTCTCAACAATTTTAGGAGTAGTCTCCACGGTGGTCTCGACATTGGGGGTAACCACAACGGTAGTAGCATGAGCGTCAACAGTAGAGGTAACATCAACAACAACAGAAGTAACCTCCACAGCAGACAAGGAGGTCGAGGTAGCCTGAGCGCGCACATAAACAGCCGGAGTAGGCCAAGTAGGCCAAGTAGGCGGCGTCGCATGGGGAAACTGCACCGACAAGTCTTCCGGGTTCGTATGCACACCCCGAGCCCACTGAACGCCGCCGGGGTCACCCTCCGCAGCATCGTGGTCGTAATAATTGGCTGGGGTATGCGAGGCCCCGATGCCAAAGGGGTGGGAGTTGGAGGCCGTCACGATGACCGTGGATACTTGCGTTGGGGTGTTCCAGTGGGTACTTGTGGAAGTGCTGGTTTCGAAGGTGGTCAGGACGGCAGTAGGTCCCACTGCTTTGGTGACGGCAGAAGAGGCTTCCTTGGGTTCCACGATGATGACCTTGGGTGTAGCGGACTGGGTTGAGATGATCGTGACGAACTGGGTGCTCGGATCCGGTTGGGCGGATTCCTTGGGTTGCACGACAACGATACCGGGGTTGGCTGACTGGGTTGAGACAACCGTGACGACCTGGGCGGACTCCTTGGGTTCCACGACGACGACATTGGGTTTGGCGGACTGGGTTGAGACAACCGTGATGTGCTCGGTGCTGGGCTTCGGTTGCAGCATGGAGGAGGACGACGAGGAAGAGGACAAGGATGAGGTCGAGGTTGACGTGCTGGGGTAGAACGTATAGACGGACGTAACGACGATAGGACCTTGCTCGCTGGTTGTCGACGATTTGGTAGAGGAAGACGAAGACGGTTTGGTAGAGGACGACGAAGACGTGCTGGTGGTGGGAGCATCTTGGCTGGTGGTCGACGAGCTCGTAGTCTCGGGAGCAAGGGGGCCAGTAACGGTGAAGACCATAACAGACTGTTTGACGATCTCATCCACCGAGGTCGACAGAGTAAGAACAGGCACCACGGTGGTAGATTTCTCGGCATCAATGTAGGTGACAGTGGTCAGTCTGAGAGGAATCGACTTGTCTCCATCGATCAAGAACTCTGTAACAGAGGGGGACGACGTGGGATCCGGGACCGTTTCGACCACCGTTCGAGTGGTGATCATTTCGGTATTTGCGGTTGCCGTTGGCACCATGGCCAACAGAAACCATGAGAAGAAGAGAAACATCGTTATGGTTTTCCTGTACATCCCCAGTTGGTTAAGGTAGTTGTTGATAATGAAAATTTTGCGATAGGGTCTCTAAATCGAAAGTGTTTAGAGGGAATAAGACAAAAAGGGCCAAGTCAAGAGGACCAAATGTAAATTCCTCAACAGGGCCAGAGTGTGCACTTTCAAGAGCCATGCCGGAAGTCCGGTAGTCAACAGTTGCAAGACCAGGCTTTTCCACATGCAGCATATATGTAGGCTGCGGGAAGACCGAGTTTCTTATTCGCCTCGCCTGTGTCTTGGTATCACCAAGTTCCCATTTCTTTGTGAATGTCGTCAACAGCTGCATCAACCTGACCAGCGGTCCCGGATGCCATAGTCCCACAATGCCCTCCAAAAAATTCCAACCTAGGCCTCCCTCATCATGCACAATCCACCAACCCGCTGATACCCAAAGCTGAAGTCAATCATTTCCCATTTCTCCAACAAACACCTGAAAGGAAAAAACATCATAACCCTCATCGTCCCGCCCCACTTCCTTCAACCAACGCAAACCTCCTCTTATCCCCCATCCCCTTAGAACCTCTTCCTCACCTGCCCCCTATTCCCCTCCCTCCATACCCACCCCACGCCCTTACTTTCACACCACCTCCGCACCTCCTCCGTGCCCGCCTCGCCTTCCCAGCCGACTCTATCCAGTCCCTTTCCGGCCGTGTTTAACCACGCCGTCAGGTCTTCCAAAATAATGGGGTCGTACATAAGGATCTTCTCATGCCAAGAGGGCTCGGAAGGGTTGGTGGTGCGGGGAGCGGTGGTGATGGCTTCGGTGATGTGTTTGAACAGATCAGCTTCTGAGGGCGTGGAGGTGATGTCTAAGAGAGACTCCTCGCAGTCTGTTAGGAGGGACATCTCTGCAGGATCGTGCTCGTGGTCGTGGTGTTTTTCGGGGGTGGAGAAGAGTTGCGATGCGGAGGGGGAGGCACCGGGTGAGGAGGCGAACGGAGAGGAGGCGAACGGATCGGAATCGGAATCGTCGATATTGGAGTCGGGGATTTCGAGAATGGTTGGGCGGGGGCGAATCGGAGATAACGAGGTGCGGCGTTGGCGCTTGGGGGTTGATGCGGAGAACACGGGTAATGGTGCAGTTGCCGGTTTTGATGCTGCTGCTGCTTTTGGTGGTTTGTCCGTGGTGGTGCGCGAGGGAGACGTAGTCGCAGCTTCATTCTTCTTCGGCCGTCCCCTTGGTCTTTTCGGCGCCAGCGCAGCAATTTTTATTCCTGCTTCTGCTTCATGCATATCTGCGCCTTTCATGGTTTGGGCCCTCCCACGGTTCGGAGATACTGCAACAGGATCCACCGATTGGTGACCGGACTCCAAACTGCTCCTCCCTTCCTGCAACTTATCGTTACCTAAGCCTGTGCTTGTGCCTGTAGCTGCCCCCGTCTTACTTTCCCAGCATTGTTCGAGGAGAGTAATCATAGCCGCACGCTTCTTGATCGGCTTGAATCCAAAGGAAGCGATCTCTCGGCTCAGTTGGGCGTCGGTAAAGAGCTCGTATTTCGGACGGGGCGGAGGGACCATCCTTTTCTGCGGCTGTTGGGTTTTCTGCTGTCTCTGCTGCTGCGTCTTGGAAGGGCTGGCCTTCTGGGATTGCTCAAGGAGCTGGCAGTGTTCTTGGTTACTTGGTGGTGGTTCGTAGTCGTCGAAGTCGAAATCGAGGTCGAGCACAGCGCTTGCTCGTGGATGTGTGGTCGGTCTTGGAGGTGTTATTGTTCGAGGATTCCATAGGGGAGAAGAAAGCCTTTCTTGGCATGGCGAACGTGCTCGTTGAGGTGTCCTCGCTCGCGGAGGGGCAACGGGATTTGGCGGTGGAGGCTTCGTAGTATGGATAACTGATTCTTTTCCCTTTGTTGAGAGAGTACTGATCTGAGTCTCGGGTCTCGTAACCGTGGGGCGCTCGGGGACAACAGGATCGGATGAGAATATTTCGATTGCTCTTTCCGCCTTGCGCTCGACTCGTTCTCCAGGCTTCGCATCTTCGGGCACACCAACAGGCGGTCTGTGAGCTTGCTGTAACAGATCCTCTGGCACCTCCGCAGCTTCAGTCAAATCAAAGACCTCCAAATCCAACAGGTCACCATCCTCGTCCCTAGCCCCAACCTTCCAAAGCTTGTTGTCCCCCGTCCTGCGCCTGCTCGCAAGATTGCTGAACTTGACCGGGCTCGACGTAAAGGGATCGCTATCCGGCGCGTTGCTTGCCGTCTTCATTGACTCGTGTAAAGCACGGAGGAGGTCGGTGTCTTCCGTCACAAGCTGGCTTGAAGTGCCAAAGACGAAATCCTGACCAGAGACCTGCCTGAGTGCGCTCTTGGGAGAGAGCAGCAGCTGTCTGCGAGGCTCGGGCTTCTTCTTGGAGACCCGGGGCTTTGTTGGCTTCTTGGAGGCGGCCTTTGTCTTGGCGCCACTTGGTTTGATAGCAGCCTTGCCGTCCTCGACGTCAATGTAGCCTAGGAGAGTGTCTTGTTTCGATGTCACAGTGGATGTAGAATCGTCGACTGGGTCTTGTATTCGGTAAGCGGCCGTTGCTAGGTCGGTGATTGTGCGTGGCTTCTTCTTGGGGGCTTTGGGCTTGGTTGGGGATGTCTCTGGACTTGTGGGTTTGTCTGTTGTAGTAGTCGTAGTCGTAGCGACCATCTCGATCAGTTTTCTCTTCCCGAGCACATCAACTTTAGTGACTTCGCTCGGCTGATCATTCTCTGGTTTACAGCCGTACGTATTCAAGAGCTTTCCAAACGCCACTGGTGGTTCGGTATGGGCAGTCGTAGAGGACGGTAGCTCCTTGACAGTAGACGAGTTGCCGGCAGCTGGTGGTGGTCTGTCATCTGGCGGTGGCGTCCAATCCAGTCTTCTTCTTCCTGCCGGTTCTAGGTCTACTGGCTGATGGTCAACCCGTACGGGGACGGGTTTGGGAGGCTTCGGCGCAGTGGGAGCTTTCGAGGGCTCCTCTAGGACAGGAGCATCGGCCGTAGAAGCATGAGCAGAGGCGGCAAAATGCTTGCTCACTGTCTCGGCCTTCTTCCTCGAAGCCCGTGGTTTTGCCGCTGGTGTCGCGACCTTGGACTTGGGCAAGGTAGTCTGTCCATCGGCGTCCTTTTGCTTGGGTGGCCTGCCCCTTCTTGCTGGTGGTTTAGGTGGTGCATTTTCGTCGGTGGCTGTTGTCTCGTCCTTCTTTTTCCTCGGCTTCCTGGGTTTCTTTCCTGGCTTGTTCTCAGACACGGCGGCCGTTGTTGTTGACACTTCAACCGCGACTGTCGACACTGATGTTGCTATCGTCCGAGTCTCCTTTGTTGGCTGAGGTGGCGACTTTTGTGCAGGCTTTTCTTCCTCCACGACCTGCGACAAGCGCCAGATGCTAGCAGCGCTTGTGAAGTTTCCGAACCCGACTGCATCGCTAGAAATGGGTGCGGCATTACTGCCGGTTCGCAGCGCTGGTGTCTTGGGTGGTGCCTTTGCGACCAGAGCGCCGATGTCTGGGAACTCGGGCGACGAGGAGATGATGTCTATCGTGTCATTATGCGCCATTCGACCTTGTGTTGATGGGAAGAGTACAAAGGCTCATCCATATGTGACCGTTCGAGTAGAAGTAAGTAGGCAATGGCGCAAATGATTTCGGTTCAGTTGGTGATGGACGCTCGGGGCAACAACTTGGCGATGGGAACCTCTACGGCTTCCATTTTGCAGGGACCAAAGATCGCGACCACAGCGCGCTATCAGCTGACAGTGCAGGCGTTGTTGTTAGTGCAGGTACAAAGTACTTTCCATCTCACAGCCACATCCAGTAACAGAACACCAGCCACATAAACTCTCAAAAAGCGTCCGTGCACACTACTGGTAGCCCACATTTGGGGCTTGCACACCAAACTGCGTTTTTGTGTCGAAATTCAAGTTGATCAAGTCGGAAATTCTGCGCTTGTTGCCCGCTCCTCGTCACCAGATCACACACCCCCCAACCGCAGTCTCAGCACCCCCAAAGACAGCCAAAATGGAGAACGATCGCGGCGAAATTGTCGACCTGTATGCCGCCCCCATGTTGAATCCCGAAAAAAGTGAAATGCTAATGGAGGGATTCGTCTAGTTACGTCCCCCGCAAGTGCTCTGCGACGGGCCGCATCATCAAGTCCAAGGACCACGGTTCTTGCCAGATCACCATCGCCAAGGTCGACGAGAACGGCCGTGCCATCCAGGGCGAGAACATCATCTACGCTCTCTCCGGCTTCGTTCGCGCCATGGGCGAGTCTGACGACTCCCTCAACCGCCTTGCCCAGCGCGATGGTCTCCTCAAGGCCGTCTGGAACCCCCAGCGCTAAGTGCCTGGAGTGTTTTTTTGAACGAATGAGGCAATGGTACGGAGACTCGAAATCACCACTCAACTATCAGTTTTGCTGATATACAATTCAGACAATATCCGACATGATCGATCTGGACACAAGAACGACCTGTGTGAAAAAAACAGGCACGACTTGGGACGAACAACTACTGGCAGCGGGACCACGACATTGGGTTGGGAAACTCTGGGATTTGCGGAAATGCATCTTTGATTGACAAAAGGCTCAATGGCGTCAGAAGGATATTGTTTCTCATTCGGAAAAATACACTGGCATTGATGATCTGAACGAATTACGTCCGCATACCGTCCCGTCCGTCCACCGATTCCTCCTCTCTCGCCAATACCGAACATTTCACATCCGATCGTGATACTGCACCGAACCTAATCCAAGACACATCCCCCGGCTAGACAAGTCTCCCCGGGTTACAATACTCGAGGCTGGGGATTCTGGAGCTACCTTGATAGCTTCCATGCCGCAGATTGAGATCGAGGCTTTGAAAGGCTGTGACGAGCGAGTGATTCGTCATGGTACAGATACGAGTCTTACATGCTAATCATTATCATTGTGTTTCCACGGCCTGGAAGTCCAGCCCTCTAGGGTTGTGTTTCAATCTCCCCAAGAGGCTGCTATGTTTTGTTTTGTAATATGTGCTGACATGTCGAGAGTGGGGAGTCCGGTTGCAAGGCAGTCGATATCAGAGAGGAAAGTTCCTCCCAATAAATGCTTCAGCCATCCTCGTTGTTTTCGTTCGTCCCAAAATTGCCATGGAAACCCGCATGTCCCTGCATTTGTAGATGCGCTGGAGATGCGCTAACAAAGCAACTGGCACGGAAGCGGCGCGATCCGTCTCGATTCAACAACACCATGACGTACCGCAGAGATCGAGCGATCAGACTGCACAAAGCATCGCCTTGCAATCAGACGCGCATCACAAAAGTAGTTCTGGTGAAGCCAAAGTGATTTCTGTTTCCTTTCTGCTTTTCTCATTCAACTTCCATGTTTCGCACCATCCGCACCTCGACACCAAAGACAAGCGTCTTCCCATCAACCAACCTCTTTCAGAACCCCAAATCTACAATGGCGCCCTCCAAGCGCAAGGCCTCAGCGCCGCCTCAAACCTCACGTATCAACGGCGACCCATCAACCGACAAGAAGCGCAAAACCACCACCGATGCTCCTCCCACCAACCCCAACGCCTCCTCGGACCCCCTCCGCACACCACACCCCTTCTACAAGGACTCCGAAACCCACGGCATCGTCCTCCGCAAGTTCTACCCGCAGGAAATGTCCAACGCGCGAGCACAAGCCTACAACAACAACGAGCTGCCCCGGCCCATCGAAACCCTCTATGCCGCACTAGCTGAGACGGCCGCCCTCCGCAAGTCCTTACCAGTCCGTCAAGCGGTAGTCCACTGGTTCAAAATGGATCTCCGGCTGCACGACAACCGCTCTCTCTGGCTAGCCAGTCAGAAAGCTAAGGAGGCGGGGGTGCCCTTGATCTGTCTTTATGTGTTGAGTCCGGAGGATCTGGAAGCGCACCTGAGGGCTCCCATAAGGGTGGACTTTATGCTGAGGACGTTGGAGGTGTTGAAGAGGGACTTGGAGGAGTTGGGAATTCCGTTGTGGGTGGAGACCGTGGAGAAACGCAAAGAGGTGCCGAACAGGATAAGGGAGTTGGTAAAGGGCTGGGGAGCTAGTCATCTGTTTTGTGCTATGGAGTATGAGGTTGATGAGTTGAGGAGGGAGGCTAAGCTCGTGAGGCTGCTGGCAGAGGGGGAGGGGGATGAGAAGATGGTAGTAGAAGTGATGCACGATACCTGCGTTGTTATGCCAGGAGCACTGAAAAGTGGAAGCGGAGGACAATACGCCGTTTACAGCCCTTGGTTTCGAGCATGGATCAAGCACGTGGAGGAAAACCCGGAGTCTTTGGAGATCTACGAAAAGCCTGGACCAAACCCTCCCGGCACAAAGGAGAAGTACGGGCACCTTTTCACTTGTTCTATCCCTGAGGCCCCAGAGGGCAAAAGACTGCGAGGTGACGAAAAGATTCGGTACCATGCTCTGTGGCCAGCAGGCGAGCACGAAGCGCTCAAAAGGTTGGAGAAGTTCTGCGACGAGGATATCGGCAAGTATGCAGAGAGGAGAGATATCCCGGCCAAACAGGGGACGAGTAACCTGTCGGTGCACTTTGCTTCGGGGACATTGAGCGCTAGGACGGCAATACGTACGGCAAGGGACAGGAACAATACTAAGAGGCTGAATGGCGGGAACGAGGGGATCCAGAGGTGGATTTCGGAGGTGGCGTGGAGGGAGTTTTATAAGCATGTCTTGGTCCACTGGCCCTACGTCTGGTACGATTTTCCCCTTCCCCTCCCTCCTTCCCTGCCACAAGGTGTCCAGCTTCCGCTAACACTGCCCGTCAAAGCATGAACAAACCCTTCAAACCCACCTACTCCAACATCGAGTGGTCCTACAACCTCGACCACTTCCACGCCTGGACCTCAGGACGTACCGGCTTCCCCATCATCGACGCCGCCATGCGCCAAGTCCTAGCCACAGGCTACATGCACAACCGCCTGCGCATGATCGTCGCCTCCTTCCTCGCCAAAGACCTGCTAGTAGACTGGCGCATGGGCGAGCGTTATTTCATGGAGCACCTGATCGACGGCGACTTTGCCTCCAACAACGGGGGTTGGGGATTCGCTGCCTCTGTCGGGGTTGATCCCCAGCCGTATTTCAGGGTGTTCAATCCGCTGCTGCAGAGCGAGAAGTTTGATCCTGAGGGCGAGTATATCAAGAAGTGGGTGGAGGAGTTGAGGGATTTGAAGGGGGGAAAGGGTGGGGAGGTGCATGATCCTTATGGACGCGGGAGCGAGGAGACGAGGAGGAAGTTGGAGAAGAGGGGTTATCCGAGGGGGATTGTGGAACATTCGGGGGCGAGGGAGAGGGCGTTGGAGGCTTATAAAAGGGGGTTGGCGAGGGATTTGTGAAGGGTGATCGTGTTTAGTTCTTGGGGAGTGTTGGGTGGTTGTTCATGATCGTGGCATCTTGCTTTCTTGTTTGTAGAAGTACGAGGAGCTTCTACATCCAACCACGGCATGGTGATATTGATCTGACTGCCCCCCGTCCTGAAGTGCACCACCACACGCACCTGCGTTGAAGATGGTGGGACCCTTACCGCAACTGGGAAGTGACTGGAGGGTGATCTGATGATTGGAAAGAAGCAAAATAAGGAGCACGGGGTGGGTATGACCTGAGGAGACAAAGCCCGTTGATTCACTCGTGCCTTTGCTTCGAGTTCTGTCTACCTCCCTTCGTCCCAAGTCCCAACCCGACGGGTATATAGTGCAGGTCCTTGGCACCCTTTCCCGCGGTCCGATGGTGTAACTGGTAATACGCCTGGTCTGTGAGAAATCCTTTACTCGGGAAAATAACCTGGGGGATCAGTAAACCGCCGGTTCGAATCCGGCGCGGGCCACTTTTTTTCGGTCATTGTTGCCCTTTTTTTTTTTTTTGGTTTCCTCTCTTTTCGCGTTTTCAAGTGAGCAAGCACAACGGTTTCGCGGTATGAGCCATCCCCAGCGTAGCGCAACAAGCTTTGATAGGGGCTGTGTAATGAATGGCATGTTCTCGGCAGCCCTCTAGAAGTCAGTTGTCTAGGTAGGCTTGTTCAGCTCGATTTGATCAACGAAGGTTTCAAGAATCCCAGGTGTTCTTACGGCACTGGCGTGCATACCACCAATTGGCGTTTGCTCTCTTCTTATTCTTTTCGTGATGTGTCATTTGTTTTAATTAGGGAGATGGTCGGTTCTAGCCGTCGTGGTGTCGTGATGCCGCTGGCGGTGGATACCGATGCCCGGGGCTCGGCATCCCCACAACGGAGCGGAGCCGAAACCCCGGTGCGCTAAGGGGCGCTTGTGGAGCCACTATTTTGACGGATGCGGGGAACCTGGAACTGCTCAAGTATACCAAACACAAGACAAACTCCAATAGACGAACCGAGGTTAGGAGGGATTGTGACCCCTCGCGACAAGTTCGGGAATAGTCAGTCATTGATTGAAAAGAGACACCGATGCCCCTTATATCATCGTCTGTTGCTTGCACCTCGACACAAAAACCATGAGTCCAGCTTGTCTCCGCTTCACGACTCGAAGTGGCATCTCCAGCAACGTCTTCAACTCGTCAACATCCAATCTCCGGTACCAGACGCGCGCACTCAGTACAACCCGACCCACACAACATCATCCGGCCCGCAGGACCCTACTCGCATCCAGATCTCTCCCACACCGTTACAACCCTCCAACGATATCAAGGACCTTCACCACCACCATGCCCCCAAAAGCAGAGATCCCACCCCTGAATAAGGCCCCAGGAACCGGCCCCCTCCCCATCCGCCCCTCCTCCTCCGTCATCCTCCTCTCCCCCACCAACCAAGTATTGCTGCTCCACCGCGTCGCCAAATCCACCTCCTTCGCTTCCGCCCACGTCTTCCCCGGCGGCAACCTCTCCTCGTTTCACGAGGGCGATTACTACCCGTTGCCCAAGGATGCCGAGTTGCATAGGGATAGTGAGGCGTACCGGTTGGCGGCGGTGCGGGAGACGTTTGAGGAGAGTGGGATATTACTGGCTAGACGGCAAGATGGTGGGGGACTACTGGAGTTGAGTGAGGAGGAGCTGGAGGAGGGGAGGAGGGGGGTGTTTGGAGATCGGGTCAAGTTTACGGCTTGGTTGGAGGGGAAGGGAGGGAAGGCGGATATTGGTGAGTTCTTTCCCTTTTCCTGGTCCTTGGTCATGACGGAATGAAGGAAAGAGGGAAAGAGTAGCTAACAAGAAACAGAAAACCTCATCCCCTTCACGCGCTGGATCACGCCCCAAAACCAGCGCAAACGGTTCACCACGCAAATGTACCTGTACATGCTTCCCCTGAACACCAACACCGCCGAATCTCAGACCAGAACGGTGGTCCAAACCCCTACCCACGATGGCGGCGTAGAACACACCGCCGCGCTGTTCGACTCCCCTTCCACCTGGCTGGCCAAAGCCTCCGCGGGCGAAATCATCCTGTACCCGCCGCAGCTCTACCTCTTGACATTGATCAGCCGGTTTTTGCCTAAGCAATCGTCAAACTACGACGAGCAACGCGAGAAACTGATTTCCTTCCTGCGCCGGGTACCGACGAGTTCAGTGAAGCACCCCACCTCAGACATCCCGTGGGCGGAGAAGGTCATGAGTCCTGAAGTGGTGAGCTTTGCTAAGCAGGGGAGCTATGGCGATGGACGGGTGGCTCTTTCACTGGCGAAGCCGGGGCGGGAGTTGATGGATAGTGGACGGGGAGGAGACGTGGAGAGGGTGGTGTTGGTGAATTTCAGGAAGGAGGAGGTGGAAGAGGTGAAGGAGGAACAGACAGAGGGAGGGGAGGTGGTGAAGAAGGTGGTCAAGACGGCGGTGAGGGTGCCGAGGGATTTGGAGGTGGTGGAGAGGGCTGAGGCTATGGCTATGGCTATGGCTGCTGCTCCTGAGAAAAAGGGGAAGGGGAGTAAGCTATAGTTGTGGTTGGTTTAGGGGTAATAGATTACAAGTAGGAGGATAGGCAGTCCTCGACTGTCTTGATGCAATCGATGCTGTCCGCCTCCTCCTTCAGTTCCCTGGCCCGTTTCCTCACTTCCTTCCCGTCCTCCTCGTCCATGATCTTCTCGACAGCCTCCCCTAACTCTTTTACATACTCCTCCTTGTCTCTCCACGACCTGGTCAGTTTAACCCCATGTCCACCCCACTGTATCCTCGTAGCATTTTCCTTCTTGTCCTGTTCTTCTCCTGCGACAACCATCGGCACCCCGTGACCAATGCCGTGCATCACAGCGCCGTAGCCGGCGTTGCTGACAAATACGTCAGCGTGGGGGAGGATGGCGTCGTAGGGGAGGTAGTCCGCCACCTTTGCGTTAGGAGGCTGCACCACCACGTCCTTTGGTAGTGTTCGGCCGCGGTGTCCCAAGATGGCCACCACCAGAGTGTCTTGTCGTCCTCCCAAAGCTTGGATAGTCGGAATGATGAGTTGCCTCGGATCGATCTCCACCGTTCCCTGCGCCACCACCACCACTTTCTTCCCTTCCTTCCTTGCAAGTTTGACCTCATCCACCAACCCTTGCTTTGCCTCGTCAAGAACACCAGGCACCGACTTGGGCACCACACCAACAAACTTCCAATTTCCCGGCCACCCCTCTTCCGTCTTGTAAAACCAACTCTCAACACCAACCTGACAAACATGATCATACCCGACAAAATTCTCCCCGCTCAAGTACGCCCAGCTTTCCCGACCCTTTTCCCTTTCGCGTGCCTCCATGGCTTTGGCAAAGTCCTTCCCGCCTGCTTCTTCCACTTTCTCCACCAGGAGCTCTTTCAGATCCCTTGTCTCCACCTCCCAGTCCCTCCACATCTCGGCGACCCGTTCTCGGTGAGCAGAAGTGGTGCCGAACTCGACGGGTTCGGAGATCAGCGGTGGGATGTCCACAGACCGGAGGGGAGGGACCATAACGCTGACAGCGATGGAGCCGATTGGCATGGGAATGGAAGGAGGGAGGGGGGCGGAGTGGCAGAGAGGGAGGAGGACGTTGGACATTGATTCTGCTACTACCACCACTCGAGCAGAAGGGGAGGAAAGCTGGTGGATGTGGATCAAGGCGGCCAAGAGGGAGCGGTGCCGAGCCGGAATGGGGGAGGTGAAGAGCCCCCGCATGTCTTCGAAGACGCGGTGGCGCCAGGTTGGTTCGGGAGTATCTTGGACCACTGCATCTTTGTCGATGGTGGCCCGCTTGGAGGCAACGAAGGTGAATTCGTTAAAATCTGCGTCGTCGAGAAAGGGGAGAAATTTGACTCCCGTGGCGGATATGCTGGCCTCGTGGGCAGTAGGACCAAGGTAGAAGACGGGCCAGCCGCGAGCGTGGAGGGCGGAAGCTATGCGGAGGGTGGGAGTTATGTGGCCAGTTGCTGGGACGCTGGTGAAGAGGAGGATGGGTTTACCATCGTTGACTTGGTGGGAGCCCATCGTGGGTGTTATTGTGGGTGATGTCGATGCTCATTAACGGGAATATAGGGGTCTATGGAGTGCTTAATATATCTTGAGCGTGGCTCAACGCTGTTAACCGCTGGCCAACGCGTTGAGAATTCCCAACCGTTGGGCCGCGATAAGTAGGACGCTAAGCTCCTGGCCCACAGTATCCGGCGTCTCCCAACTTTGCTCTTGCAACCATCATCACCACCAACAACGACGACGACGACGGCGGCCGTTACACTCCCAGGTATACTTGTATCCCGGCATTTGTTCCCAAGTTGACTACTGTCATTCGATCCTAGATTCAATTACCGCGACGATAGTGACGACGACAGCGATAGCGACAACGACGGCCTCGATACAAGGGAGTGGTGGTGGTGAACTTCCAGGTTGGTAGCGGTGGACTTGGTGGCTCTAGTGGTTTCGGTCTTTCGGACTTGGGCGGGCGACGTGGCATAACCCCGGAGCCACTCGGTGCGCTGTAAGCACGACTGTCGATCACTGCTAACTCAAAGTTCGGATCAGACAGTGAGCTTTCATTGTGCCAATCAAGCTGTTGACCGTGGAGACAAGATGCTCAAACTAGTGTTTGAAAGTGAGTAAGCGTGTGAAGGTGAGTGAAGATGGATACGGTCAACACACCGAGGTGAGACTTGGCTCACCGAGCTCACCTTCCAACCACTCACTTGGTCTCCTCGAACTAGCCACCTTGACCACACGGCTGAGGCAATAGGTAGCCGTTTCACAGGACAGCTTCTGGAAGAACAACAGGGTGCATTGAGCATTAATGGTGGGGGAAATTAAACATCAGAACCGGGAGAAACAACCAAGCGGGCCAAAAGGTTCCGAGCAGAACAGAACCGGCGGCATGGTAAAGTAGAAATGAGAGATTTGTCGACATGTTCGCGGCCAGTGGTTTGGGTCGTTCCAGGTTAACCTAGAAGTTGATGAAGGACATTTGACACCTCCACTGTTCTTTCCTCGTAGGGCTCAGTGTCTGGGATGTGTCCTCCTGAAGTTGCCCAAACCATGGCGGCGATCCAGGCACCGACAGCGATGGTGGACTTCTCCGCACTCCCCACTTTTCCCGTGTCCCCACTTGGTCCTGAGTTTCACCAATGAAAATCTGTTCGCTTTCGCATCGAGCCGCTCTCGTCTGTGCGCTTGCAAAATACAACCAAGGATCTCACTCACCCAGCATTTTGCACCTTCCGTTCCAAATTTCGCCTCGGGTTCCGTCATCTCTGGCACAAACTGGCTCTTCCTGAGGGGAAAGAGAGAATGAGGAAAGTGTCTCGTGGAATTGCCACCGTTGGTGAGACACATTGAGCCACAGCCAACACCCCGCGAAATCCCACGGCCGCACCTTGTGATCGCCTCAGACATGGGGTCAAGCTCCGAGTCTAAGAAACCTCACCCACAAGATCTCCAGAAAACTCCACAGATGTTTACCATGTCTGAACTTTCGAGATGGCCAGATGCAGGATTCAAATGAGTAGAGGTAATGGTATCTCCAGCATGGGATTCAAGATGCTCAAGTGAGGGACCAAGGATTTGACCTCACCAACAAAGTATCAAATCCCAAATGCCTGAAACCAAACCACTAACTCCAATCATTGTCACGAGCGGAAAGACCCTCACCGGTGAAGGCTAGTTGAGCCTGGACTGCCGCTATATACTATCGGGGAGCTTCCTAACTGCGTCTCTCCCGTCCAGTACCAAGCTCGAACCAAACTGCATAGACAGCAACCGTTGCATTGGCACCCGCCTTGGGTTACCATGCTTCCCCAGAAATGGCTTCAACTTCCGCTGCTACTCTCCAGGTCTCTACCTAACTGGTGACTTCGGGGCCATACTTGTATCCGCTCTTCCCCCGGACTCTCCCTCTCATGAAGCACTTCCTCTACCCACGAAGCTAGTCTTCAAACCGTTCTCGATCTTCACAGACAACAGAGAGATAGTGTCGAGGTTGGGTTATCAGACTTGGGTCTTGATTAACAACAACGGGAAACGATCTACATTCGCGTACGATGAACAGTACTACGAATAGTATTACGGCACCAGCAGAGATATGCGACCCGTATCATACCTGGCCGCCAGCAAATGAACGAGCACATGATTCCCTCAGGCCAAACATCTACGCTTCGAGCATTATTTGCTGGCTCATAGCTGCTATTCTTGTTGGGTTGCGGTTATACACCAGAGGGGTCATCATTCGAGTATTGGGGCCCACGGACTGGAGTATCTTGGCTGCTTTGGTGTGTTCGTTGGCTACGAGTGTTGGGACTATAGAGCGTGAGTATCCAAGGTTATTCATTCGGGGCTAGCCGATGGGCATCCTGACACTGAGCAGAGGCTATCCACGGTTCCGGCATCCACGTTTGGGACATCAACTGTTTGGATACAGCAGCGGGAGCGGGTTGGTTCAGGGTACGTTTGCCTTTTCAACAGGACAAAGAACGACCTGGACGCAGCCACTAACATCTCTCACAACAGGCCTCCTGGTACTCTCTAGCCTTCTACACCCTCTGCCTCTACTTCTCCAAGGTTTCCATCTTGCTACTCTACATTCATCTTTTCACCTTCCGCTGGGTCCGGCTCGGTGGCCAGATCCTCCTCGCCGTTGTCACCATCAGCCACGTTTACATGCTCGCCGTGTGCTTCACGGCCGCCATCCCCTTGAATTCCTACTGGGACTTCACCATCAAGAGAATATGGACGGCACCCCAATCAATGTGGTGGTCCGGCACGGGTCTGCACATGGCGACGGACTTTCTGATTTTCTTGCTGCCGTTGCCTGTGGTGTGGACCATCATGTTGCCCAAGAGGCACAAGATTGCGCTTTCCGCAGTCTTTGGACTGGGTTTTGTGTAAGCTTTCTACCCTCTTTCCTCCCCCTCATCCTTTTATGTTCCCCAGCCCTGTCCTTTTTTTCCAGGATCTGCTTTATTTCCATCCTCCGCCTTCTCAAGCTCCTCCAAGTTGAAAACACCGATAACCCTCCAATCGATTGGACCTATAGTGCCGCCCAGCTCACCTACCTGACGATCGTCGAGTGCAACGGCGCCATCATTTGCGCCTGCATCATGACGTTGAAGCCCTTCATCGTCAAGCACTTTCCCAACCTCCTTGCTTCCCGCTCTTGCTCCCGCAACGACAGCGACGGACAAGGCGGAAGATTGAGTGATAGTATCACCCCGCCTACCATTGGATCAAAGCCGTTCAAGCCTCCGGTATCAGCGGCAGAGGCCGAGTATATGAGACGGGAGAGGACGAATGCTTGGATGGATGGGGGGTATGTGGAGCTGGATGATACGTGGGAGGGGTCGGAGGGGACAACGGTGAATGATGTGGAGATGAAGGAAGGGGTTGGGGGTAAGAAGGAGAAGGAAGGGAAGAAGGAGCATTCTGGAGTGAGGAAGTGGAATAGTTTAAGGGACCACCACCACCACTATCCGAACGGGAGTAGGAGTACTGGAGGAGAAGGGGGGATCCAAGTGAGGAAATCGGTGCATGTCACGGTGCAAGTTGAGCAGTCGATGGAGCATGGGAATGGGAGTGAAAATGAGAGCAGAAGTAGGGTAGGTGAGGTGTATGAGAAGGGGACTGCGTTGTGAGAGGGTTAAAGGATGAGATGGATGATACCAGGTTACGGGCTATGGGCGTTGTATGTTTATGGGCGATGATACCAAAACTCTTCGAACAAGGTACGATTTAGGCATGATCACGTATTAGCTTAGAACATTCACGTTGACTGCAAGGAGATTTCAAAAGGGAATCAAACTGCTTGATTGTATAATGCTATTTGTGTACCAGTGGAGACATCTATGAAGAACTCCTGCTCTAGGATGCATTCTGTCTAGCTTCGAGATGCCTGGCGGCAGCACATCTCTTTTTACTGCTCTACAAGCTAGGAAAAGACTAGTTACTAGTAACCCCAAGCCAAGCGGACTTCAGAACCGCCGGCTTCGGTTCTACAGGCGAAGCTGCCTTTCTCAACCGTACTTTTACCGCCGTCGTAGGCTTCGGCGCGGGATAGGTATGGACGAATGGTTGGACTTGAGTTGGACGAAGCGCTACTGGTATAGGTTCGAGTTCGCCACCATTTTGAGGTGATGGATCATCGAGGGTGAGGTACTCCATATTCTCATCCAGTTCAAATCCACTACCAAGCCTCGATGGCTTGCGGATAATGCTCACAGGAAAGAAAGCACTGGTTGGCCTCGGCGTCGGCGTAGGACACTTGACCAAATCTCTGACACTTCCAGCAATCGGGATTACCGGCTTACCGTTGCCGGCTCTTCTCCTCTTTGTCTCTCTGCTGTCCTCCTCTGAATCCAAATCCGAATCGTAACAGAAGCGAGTGTAAGAGTTGCCGACTTGTCGGTAGTCTGGGACGCCAGGGAGGTCACCTTCATCGTCTGTTTCGGACCAGGTTCTCTTTTTGCTGACATGACTGCGGTTGTGAAGTGTACCGGTGTGTGGGTAGCGGAAATCTTCTTCTGAGAGATACGAGACAGTTGAACTGTCGGAGTCGGAAGACGAGTCGTAATCGCAGAGCGTCATTTTGATATATTTGTTGGTGTTGCAATGCCGAGCTTTCTGTTGGAATTCGTCAAACCCCTTTTCTACTTTCAACTCTTTCGAAGAGGATCGTGTGATTGTTTTATATCTCGCTCAGTTTGGTATCCCAAAAGACGCTGTTCAGTCTTGTCCCCAGCATAAAACAGCTGGGTTCCTTATAAGAGACGGAACAACTCGCATTGAATCTGATAAAGCCATTGTTCAGTCGCTTCATTGTTATGGTTCATTGCAAAGGTAAACGGAGATCAAGTAACCAAGGAGCGGGAACGGTCTCCGGGGAGCCGGGAACAAAGGAGTGTTCTTGTTGTCCACCAAGGTCGCGATGCCACTTAGGGCTACTGGAGCCTATCGGGAGATCTCCGCTGCACAAGGGCATTGAGCTTTGTATTGGAGCCACAGAGGTCTCGGATGAGGTACCTCGCCGTAATGTTCAGTTTATCTGACTCCCATGGTCGACGAGTGTCGAGTGATGCCGAGCCGAAGATGGAGAGATTCTCGCGGTCCAGAGGGTTACGTCAGCAAATGGGTATGTGGAGTAAGTGATCAGTCCTTAACAGATTCTCCGCTATATTAGGCCATAGCTCGATAGTCTGATAACTTGCAGCTCTGTCTCGGACCACCTCGCTCAATGACGACACCAACTGTTCTCCAACTTCTCCCAGCACCAGATGCGCCGCAGCACATCGAGACATCTCCCTCGATAACATCAAGCAACATACTTCTCTTCTATACATCCATCAGCTCTTTAGAGCCCACAAGTCAGTCGAACCAGACACGCCTTCTCCAAGTCATACCCAACACAACCTGTTCGTCCAAGACAAACTCGCAAGAGAAGTGGAAGCAAACAAACAAGCTTCCAACGGAAAAACCTCCAAGCACACCTGTTCACCACCACATCACCCCAAGAGCAACCGCAAAACCATCATCCAACACCCAAAATGCCCGAAATCACCCGCACCTACAACAACCCCCTAGCCTCGCACCAAGCCCGGCACCACCACGACCTGCGCAGCGGTCCACAAGAACCTTCCGGCGGGGAGACGCGCGCCCAGCACGAAGCCGACAAGCCCAAGCACCCGGTAGACGAAGCACTCCGTCCATCGCACGTGTTGGGTGCGGAGAAGAATATCGGGGCTCCCGAGAAGCTGGATGCCAAGGCGCAGAAGGAGGGGGGGGCATTGACGGGAGAGGGGCTGAAGGAGACGCTGGACATGATGGCGACGGAGGAATATAATCCATATAGGGAAGGGAAGAAGAGTCAGAGGTTGCAGGAGGGGCTGCCTAAGGGGGTGGGAGGGTTGGAGGGGAGGAGGAGTGGATTTGAGGGGACGGGGGAGCGTGTTGTTGAGGAGTAATGGATGGAGATGAGGAGGAGGAGGGAAGACGGGGATCAATGGGGAGGTGTGAGAAAAGTGAACAAAAGCGTTTGTCGGGTACGGACCGGTACCTAGTTGTAGCTGTTAGAATTTCGAGAAGTGCTGCTGACTGGACTCTTTTCACGGAAGAAAGGGACCAGACATACCGCCCGGTCTCTAATCACCACAAGTCTCGCAGAGCTCAAGCTAGAACAACCAATAAACGTTCTTGTTTACTCGATCTATCAAGGCTAACAACACCGATCCTCGAAGCATTATGGAGGCCATTTATTCCCCAGACTTGTGACGCAGAAAGATCGTGAGCATGATTATACCGCTTGGAAAGGCCTCTCGTTGGTGTTGCCTGGATGCTTGGGGAACATATTCGTTCCCGTAGTCGGCGCTGATTTGGCCGTGGTTTGGGTGATGGTGTATGCTGAGCCTGTACATCCATCTGTGGAAAGAGTGTTAAAAGGCACACTGATTTCTAAATGTCGATGTGCACTTATCATGCCTTGTCAATGTTTCGCGATGTTGTCGTCCAATGATCTCCTCCGCCGTTACCGTCACGCGACACGCCGTAACGACAACGGTCAGCGACAACGGTTGGCTGATTCCGTCATCAATCTTCCTTTCCCTTTCCCTGCGCTGATACGCGGAATCAAGTGAGCATTCGCTCAAGCAAGTCATTCTCGCAGTTCAACTCTGCCACCCAAGCACGTGAGGTTCAGCTGCGCCTCTTCTTCACCTTTGCCCCTCGAACCCCTCTGCTCGTACGACCAACCACCATCACTGCCACCAACAATTGGCTGAAAGGCCCGATCGATTCAGATAACCGAATTTGATGGTTCGACGTGCTGTTTGATGGTGAACCATCAGCAAGCAAAAAGAACACTCCATCTGCATCTGGAAAGTGACGTTGCAGGTGGAGATGGATGCAAGGGGACCCTTACTATGATATCTTTCACAACGTCGACAAGGGGAGCATGTTGATGGGATGGTGATACTCTAACTCTCAACATCACATGACTATGACAAGATCAGAGAAACGATTAAACATAAGATAACATTATTGAAACGTAATAAGCTGGACAAGGTAGTATTTGCTTGTCTTGCCGCTTGTCGCCTAGGTATTCATCAACCACAGACAAGATCCCATCGCAATCATTCCCGTCATCTGCTTCCGTCTTGCAGATACGAAGAAGACCGTTGCTTGCATTGTTTCCCCACGCAAACGTTGAAAGATCCTGAACGCCATCCGCAAACCCTTGCCATCCCCCAACGCCAGTCCCATCCGTTGTCTGCCTTCCTTCTCCATTGTTGGATAGGTATCACATTCGCCGTTGTTTGTTCATCGATCGATTGATGGATGGTGGTTTGATTTGTTGATTGTCGCCTGTCACCTATCTTCATCCCCGCATCGTCTCACATTCCGTTTCCTTCCGAATCAGAATCCAGCTTACTGGAACCGATGCGCCTGGTTAGGCGGCGGCCCCTCAGGCGGGGCAAACTGCTCATCCGGACCTCTGTGGTATGCGCTCGCCGGCTGCTGGAGCCGGACACCTTCTTGCTGGTTGCCATAGTACCCGCCGTTCAAGTCCGACTGCTTCTGGCCATTCATGTTCGGTGCGTAGTACCCTCCTTGACTGCCCGGCGGCGGCTGGGCGGAATACTGAGGCGGCGCGTACGGCGGAGGGGCGGGAGCCATCCAGCCAGTTCCGTACATGGGTTGCGTACCTTGGACGCGGCGGCGGCGAGAGTTTCTTCGTCTACAACATTTGATGTTAGTGGTGATGGGTTAGGTGATGATGGGAGGGTAGAGGGACGTACGCCATAAGGAAGACCGAGAGGAAAACGCAAAGGATGGCCACGCCTAGTAGGACCCAGCGGCCGTAATAGTACCAGGCGGAATAGCAGTAGTAATTGTCGTACGTATCATAGAAACAACGACTAGACACATGTTAGTGATGCTGGAGTATGCTGTTTTCGATAAATGGCTTACTCTCGCTTGGCGATCTCGTGGACCTGGTTGGCCGTCTCTGCTAGAGGCGCCATTGCGGGCTGTTGGCGGGAGTGTATTTTGTGGATTCCTTTGATTTGGATGTCTTTGCTGCAACAACGATGTCGATGTCGACGGACTCGATTGTGTCAAGGAAATTTGAGTGTCAAGATTGAAATGAGGAAATGCAAAAGTGAAAGAAAAGAGAAAGTGGTTTGACGGGACGTTCCTTCCCTGGGGGGTGACGTTGGATTAAAAGTGGAAGTTCGATGTTCAGGGCGTCGTCAGGGCGCCGTGCGCTGGCCGGAGGGGCTCAGACAGTCACAGGTTCAGGACTCCCAGGGCAGTGACGGGGAAGCTGGGGGAAGGATTGACGCTTGTACCCGTAGCGAGGCACCACCTCACGGGTAGGCACCTCTAGCAGCTCGTGAAAAAGCCGGAGAAATGGGTCCGCTGTTCTTGTTTCTGGTCAGGGGCAATCCTTTGTTTGTGCCTGAGCCAGCTGGCTGACAGAGCAAGATGTGATCTTGAAGGTTCGACACTGTCAAACAAACACCTCCCTCGGTCACCAACTCGGACTCCCATCCAATTTCACCTGTCAAACGAATGCTATGGTGGTTAAAATAGGGGTCACCAAGGTCCACAATGGTCTGCCCAATGGTGAACCTCTCTAGCGAGAACCTTCACCTACCAAGCCGCCGGCCGGCCGCACAGCCGAGACTCAGGAAGATAAAACATCGGCCGATCCCACGTCGTTATCTCGGACAAAAGACTCAGCGGCCAAGTAACCAACAGTCCATATGTATAAAGGGAAATCAACCGCCCGCTGCAACGACGGCGAGCTCGTATGGGTTGGTATGTGTAAAGGGCATGTGGTTGTGGTTGCCATATGGTTGCGATATTAGCCGTACCATTGCCGTCTTGCGTATTACATACATACCTGCTCATTTCTTTGCTGCGCCTATCCATTACATATTGCTGATATCGGGGAGTGTTACCCAATCAAGGTACTGTAACCCAATTCCTTTTTCGTGAGAGATGCGGGAGTATTGGAATGATGACGACCGTCACTGAGTGCGGCTGTCTGTCTGCCTGTGGCAAGGTCCGTGGCATGAATAAACTGTCCTTTGTTGGCATCGTCGGTGGAAGTGAACAGACGTATCAAAGCTTGAACATCAAACTCAACATTGTTCCTGTCCACGGTGCCTGGGTGCTTCGGTGCGACAGATCGCAATCGTATTGCGCATAAAGCGATCGTCCATCAATCTTGAGAGGCCGCCCGTACGCCAAGTCCCTTGCAGTTGTGTTATGGTGATGTTTCACTGCGATGATGCAAAAGGGAAATTCATTCGTTCTGGATTCTGCACAACATCACTTGTCCACTCACTTTGCAAGGCACAACCTTGCCAAGAACGCCAAGAAATGTGCAGCCCAAACTCCACTCTTCAGGAGTGACAGCTGTTGGCGGCCCGCTAGCCCAGACCCTGCCGGCCTCGACCACCCGACGTGTCTGGGCGCGCACCGACCGCAGTGACCACACGCTCCCAGCGGGCAGCCCAGCGCACTCGCCCAAATGCCACTACCAGCTGGCTTAGTCAGCACGTGACAGACTTTAGCCCCATTCCGTTTTCCCCTCCCACACAAATTTTGAGGAACGACTCTGAAAATTATCAAGTCCCGAACGTACGCATCGTCGTGATCTTGCCATCCAGACAAAATGGCTACGCAAGCGGTCCAGGTTTTCGGCAAGAAGAAGAACGCCACGGGTATGTCGAGATATTGCATTTTTGGAAATTCTGGCATCTCAGAGCGACAATTGCTGACCGGTGCCGTCTTGCAACAAATGTAGCGGTCGCCCGCTGTGTGCAGGGCAAGGGCCTCATCAAGGTCAACGGTGTTCCCCTTAAGCTCTACGCCCCCGAGATCCTCCGGGCCAAGCTCTACGAGCCCGTCCTTCTCCTCGGCACCGACAAGTTCGCCGAGGTCGACATCCGCCTCAAGGTCTCCGGTGGTGGTCACGTCTCTCAGGTCTATGCCGTCCGTCAGGCTGTAAGTTGGAAATCTGCGACTCCGAGAACATTTGCGACAACAGATATGCTAACAAAACCGTGTTTTACAGATTGCCAAGGCCATTGTCAGTATTCCCCGATTTACGATCCCCCTTTTCCCCGACCGATAGCACTTTGCCGAATTCCATGACGCGATGCATACACAAACATACATGCACTCGAAGAAACGCGAAGACGAGAAAACTAACCAGGGCATTTTTGGTGGATTTACAGGTTGCCTACTACGCCAAGTACGTCGATGAGCACTCCAAGAACACCCTGAAGACCGCCCTCATCCAGTTCGACCGTACTCTCCTCGTCGCCGATCCCAGGCGTTGCGAGCCCAAGAAGTTCGGTGGTAAGGGTGCCCGCTCTCGCTTCCAGAAGTCCTACCGTTAAAGGATTACTTGGAGACGACGGTGGTGGTGTTTGGATGGTTGTGGTTGTGCGCTGGCTGCTTTTGTTGGCGGGCATCATGATGCGTGGACACGGCGGACGGCGTTCTTCGGCATTGCATTGATCAAGAGAGACCCGAGTCAAGTTTCCGGACGACCACGATATGGCTTGCTGCTTGTTTGCTGAGGGAGGAATTATCAGCAACAAACACGGCCGTGTGTTGCCGCATCTCGGCCAGAGATAGAGGGAATGCAAAAAAAAGACTCGAGTCCTTTCTTCTGTTTTTTTTTGCAGACCTCCCAAAAAGCGAAAGAGACACCACACATCTATTACACTACAACAGGTCCGAATTTTTGGTGGTTCAATGATCAATCATGCGCGAAACGACGATACATAACGACCGGTTCAGCAACGTCACATAGAGAGCTCGAAGGGTAGAACTGGGAGCGATCGAACCTCCAGCACACCACACAATAACAAGGATCAAGCCATTTCACGTTCCTCTGCGGTGCCCGTGTTTGTGCCGTTATGCGATTGTGACTGGAGGCAGCAGGCGAGCGAGTGCTTCGCTGGTGAGTCGCGGTGATGATGTCACTGATGCTAACGATAGGACCGACCGAGCGACCATCCGGTATGAACATGGGAACCAAAAAGGCCAAAGTGACTCGGGGACAGCCTTCAGGGCCTTTCTCCTGGTCAGCATCTACGGTCAGTGTCGTTAGAAGCTGTCTCTGGTCTTCCACAGTTCATCACGACGCTTGGGCGACGCGGCCGTGTGAAGTCAATGACAAATGACAATGATGTAAAAGGCAGTCGGCCTGTAGTTTTCAAGGGTCTCTCTGACACTGGCATACCTGCTTCATGAAGGCCAGCTGCCCTTCGGTTCAGCCCTACGATCATCGTGATTAACCTCCGAACCACTGCGTATCTCATAGGCTTGCCAGACGAGACTGGGTGAACAAATCGGGATACCTACCAAGCCGAGCAAGTGATGTCGGGTGTGGTGATTGATGTCTTTCCCAGTTATCAAGGCTTGCAATCCGCCAGGTAGGTACACTGAGCAGTGCATAACATATGTACCAGGTCAGATCACTTTCGCTCCAACGTAAAAAGCAGGACAAGACTGTGAGTTGTGAGCTTGCTCTGATTCACATGATGTTACACCCTCATATTCATGTCATTCACAGCTGCACACTCAGCCCGTCTACCTACTGTTGTCGCTACATCTCGTTAGGTACTTTCACTCACTCACATGGAACTCTTTCAACAATCTTCTTTCTCACAAATGCTGCTAATAAATCACAGTAGCTTGAATTTCTTTTCACACAACAGAAAGGATTTCGGTGACAGAGAGAGAGAGAGAGTGTGTGTGTGTGTGTAAAAAATGAAGTGAGAAGCCGAGAACAACAATGCGAAGTGCGAGTCCCATCCATGTCTTCCCATCCCCCCTCCAAAACCGCTGCGCAGCCCTGCGCTTCTCGCTCCAGCCAATCAGACCGACCCACGTCAATAAACGATGGAGTCGTGTCAGTTCGAGGGGGTCAGGGTCCATGTCCCGGTCTTGTTCTGGCTGGTTCCCAAACCCAGGGCGGAAAAAGAGCGATGAATGAACCAAGGAGTGCTAGAAAATCGAAATGGATATATACAAGGGGCTTGTTCCTCCCTCCTTTGCTCTTTTCCTCCTTTTTCATCATCTTTCTTGGTGTTTTGTGTGGCAGATTGTTCGGTCGGTCGCCGCGTCTCTGGCTCTCACTGGGCTGGGTGAGGCCCGGCTGCAGCCCAATCATCAACAAGCTGTCTCGGCCTTCCTCTCCCACCCACACCACACCTCGCTCACCTTATCGTCACCGTTCACCGAGAAATTGTACGGGTTCATTGATACCGTCCGTTGTCAGTCTTTGCGATCCGGCTGCATACGGATGAGTATTCTCGCTTTTGTCACAGCATCTTTTTGATCATACGCTCTTGGACATCACAGTTTGGTTCTCAAAGCTCGTCAATCATTATGCTTGCTACTATTACCTCCCGAGTCTCCTTGTCTTTCCCTTCCTGTCTGCTCCATGTCCTTACACGATCGCTCGCTCAAAAGTTGGGTACAAGAAGAGAAGTGGGAAAGGCAAAAGTTACAAGGCTAACCAAAATTTCCTTTCTTCATCGTTTGAGATCCTATTCCCTTCTCGAACCCACTCCCAGCTTCCCAGCTTCCCATCCATCAGGTATCCAAAAGAAAGAAGAAACAAAGAACACGTCAAAACTGGAAGAAACACAACAAGAAACAGCCCATGCCCATTACCCCTACATACTCCCTTCCTCCCTCCCAGTGAAGTTTGAGTGGCGAGTGCCATTTCCATTCTAAAGTTCGTTGTTCGTCCAGCCGTTGCCAGCGGACATTTTCCGTCATGAAACAACTCTTCCATCATACCAAAGCGCACATCAACGTATAACAAGCAGCATCGCCAGCACGTTCTCGAAGTACCGTAAGCTCGATTCGATCCGATCCGGACCGATCCGTCGTTGCCGACCGAAAGATACCCCTACCGAAGCAAAAGCGTCTTTTGTTTTCCCGTCGAAAGGGTTACCGAACCGAACCGAAACTCGAAACTCGAAAGCAAGAAAAGAGCAAACCCAAATCGACACCTGGACTGCTGTACCAGTGATAGCGTCGTCGGGCAGGGAATCGAACCAAAAACGCAGGGCATGGGGGTATAACCGCAAAAAGAAAAGCCTCAACTCAACGGCCTGGCGCAACGCCTCGGTCTCGCTCCCGCCGCTTCGCAACGCCTGAGAACACGCACCTCCCTCACTTCCCAGCAAACCTCATCAACCACTGCAACACCGCATCGAGATTCATCTCCTCCTTGGCCGAGATCCCATAACAGCTGACCTCCCGTCCGGCGATACTCTTCAAATCCATGGCATCAATCAGCTCATCGACACTCAGCCGTTCCGGCAAATCGGATTTGTTGCCCAGCACCAACAAGGGGATCCCTTGGAGGGTTTCGTTTCGCATGAGGGAGTGAAGTTCGTCCTTGGCTTGCGGGAGGAGGCGAGGGTCGGCGATGTCGACAATAAAGACTATCGCGTTGACGCCTCGGCAGTAGCGCTCCCACATCTGCCGAAAGCGCGGCTGGCCGCCGAGATCCCAGCATTTGAGGGTGACGTGCCCGCGTTGGACGCGCTTGAGGTTGAAGCCTACTGTTGGGATGGAGCTGTGACGTGGGGTTAGTCGTGGGGAATAAGGAAAGGGAGGGGGTCGAGAGGGGGTTGTTGGTGGGATGGGATAGGATGTGGAAAAGGTAAGAGAACGAGGGTGGCTTACTCAAGGGTAAATTCTCCGCCCTGGAAATGGTCAGAAAATGCTTCAGTGATGGAAGAGGTGGATGGTTCGTTGGCAACTCACTGAAATAACCCTCAGCAGTGACGTTTTGCCTGCATTCTGCAAGCCGATCATGGTCACATCCATCTCCGTCGCCCTGTGTTGTATCTGACATGTGAGCAATCGATGCGACAGGCAAACTGGCCAACTCCCATGACTACTCACCAGAAGGTTCTGAGCAACCAGTCGTAGACTTTCTTGAATAGCCCGGCCATGGTGGGTGGTTGATGTCAGGTAATGCGATGACGGTAGTAGTAGATGAACAAGACGAGAACGAATGAAATCGTTGGGATTCGAAGGAGTTATAGACAATGGCGTAGGCGTGGACGGACTGGTCAACAGGTGTATGGTCCGGATATTGATAGCAGCAGCGCACGCAGAGCGGCAGGCAGGTCTCGGTCGGGATAATACTTGTGCAGGCAGACGATATAACAGGTACAGGACACACAAAGAGCAGATAGTGAGAAGAAATAAAAGTAGAATGTCTCGTATGACTCTGGCACACCCGTCGCGGGCTGGCAATCTCGCAACGAGGTGGGAGACGCAGTCTTGTGCGATATGGGATATGGGGTGGTTGAGGATAGTCAATCCGTCCGAAGCCGACGCGGGGCTGTCTGTCTGTCTGTCTGTCTGTCTGTCTGTCTGTCTGTCTGTCTGTCTGTCTGCTACTGGGATGCCGCGCGGGTGTGAGAGTGACTGAGTGAGTTGACTTGACTGTGTGTGTGTGTGAGCGACCGGGATTCCGTACGGGCCGCCGCTCGCCAAGGTGAGATGATGAATGACCTCTCTCTCTTCTGGAGGAAGGTGGTCCGTGCCTCGAGCGGTGATGATGGACGAAGGATGTACTGTAGTACACAGATTAGAGCGGCTAAGACTCGGGTTTCATTCGTTTCCCTCCCAGGGCAGTAGAAGGCCGGGGTTGTGGGCGGTGATTAGACTGCAAGCGTGCGAGGGCCGATATCGACGAGCGAGGGTAGTAGAGGTAGCAAATGTTGGGAGATGATCATCGGCGGGGGAGACAGACTGGAGAGTCGCGAACTGGAACTGGAATGGGAACTGTGTGATACCCGCCCGTGATCACGGACGAGAGCGTCTGAAAAGAGGGACCGGGAAGAGCAGAGCAGGGTGTCGAAAGTATCAATGCTAGGGTCTCAAGAGACTAGCTCGGGGGAGAGACTGGGGTTCGAGTTGACGGCGGCAGAGGCGGAGGCGGCAGCAGACTGAAGGTCGCACGAGGAAGAGAAGACGGTGTGCAAAAAGGTCAAGTCTTGGACAAGACAAGGTGACTAGACTAGAGACTGAAGAGTCAAGTAGTATCGGCGGCCTTGGTTTTGAGGTAGGATGGCGGATGGCGGATGGGAAAGGTGTATAAACCTGAAGTCTGAGGTTGCCGCTGTGAAAGATGCTGATGCTGGGATGGGATGGCAGATGGCAGATGGCAGATGGCAGATGGCAGATGGCAGATGCTGCTGCAGGGACTGTTGCTTCTGCTTGACGGGAGTGCTGCTTTGTGCGGACCAGTAGATCAGTCAACGGGACAGTCTTGTAAAGTTGCCTCCGGGTACTGTTCGTTGGATGTTCCAGGCCGATCCGATCTGGATTCCCGTCTCTTGGTCTGCAGTGACTGGACCTCGAGTGGGCTGCTGGTTCGTCCGTCTGTCTGGACCGGGAACTGGATGGATCTCGCTCGTCAGTGACAATCAGATCAGGGCTCGGCAGCCGGATGGATGTCCTGTCCTGCTCTAGTCCCTTTTGCTTCTCCAAAAGCTGTGTAATCCTTGGAGAACCGTCGTTTGTGTCCCTCGACGCTGGACGATGAGAGTGTGACTAAAGACCCTCCGCTTGCCGGATATGCGTGTGCTACTGGTAGGGTTGAGTGAGGATACTGACTGTACCACGGGCAGTGATATGAGGCCGAGATATCAAAGTCAAGTTTGTGAAAAGAACTTGGGAGACTGAAGAGTTTTTGTCATTAGAGTACCTTGGCAGTCGCAGACCAGACCTGAAGAGCCTAGAGGGACCTGAATGGAACAAGAAGGTGTAATCGGTTCAGTTGTAGAGGCCACCAACAGACGCAACAGCGGGGTAGCTGCATTCTTCTGATTGGCTCATTGAGCTTCCAGGTTTCCCCACGCTTCAAGGCCGTGCAATGATGGAGCCCTTTCTCGACTTCAACAACGACGCTATCATCAAGGTCAAGGACCAGGCCTCAGTCATCACAAGGCGACCTCAATTTTGGTAGGGAAGATTCTTCTGCGGTGCAATGCTGCAGTGCCATCATGACTCGAACTGCTTCCCGTTCAATAAGGCCATGGTGAAACCCGAGCAGCTGGTATTGTTTTAGAGGCCTGAGGGTCACCAAGTGGAAGAGACAGGGCCACTTGCCTCGGGCTTAAGAAGTCCATGCCTGTCTTTTTCCCCAGTCTGTACTTCCAGTGATGCTGACAATCAGCACTAGACTAGGCACAACTCGAGGCTCTCCCGGCTCATCGACCAATGCCACAACCCGCCAGTCATCTCTCCAACTTGCCGATGGTTGATCCACTTCACTTGTGTTGACCGTCTTTGCGGCCTTGAATTGGACGAATGGGTTTGAGATTGCCGTTGGTTTGACTGACTTATAGGACGACGGCCACTCCCTCTTCAAACTGACACAGACCGCGATAGGGCCGGGCAGACTGGTCGCCCAGTTCGGGCCATGAGCTCTTTTGCTGGTGATAATTACCGAAACGACTCAAAAGTGTGCAAAGTCCATTTCTCATTCGGCCGGGAGAAAGACGAACTGGGAAGAGAAGAGGCGGGAAAAGCCATGAGGTTAGGCCTCGGAAAACGGCCGCCATATGGCCTCTCGGGGAATGCAATCTACTGCAGTTGAGCGACGGGAAGAACGGGATTCGACAAGAAAAGCAAACATTGATCGTTCTCGACTCTCTTCACTTTTCAACTCTCTTCAGTCTTCTCAAAATGTCATCCCTGGACCAATGAAAGAAAGAGTCCCCTACTGTGGAGCTCAACATGGACCACAACTCCAACACTTCACAAAAGGTCTGATATCAACGGGTGAGCCACCTGCTGTGCACAATAATCTTGACATGTCCGGGATGGAACATTTTGAGGTTGCACTGTGTGCCCGTTGAAAAGTGCCACTTGAATTGAATCCTCCACACATCTTAGGGGAGCTCGGTCTGTGGATGGCCCATGCGCGCTCACTGCAGTACTCTGCAGGCACCCAACCTCAAGCACCTCACTGGCCATCAGAACCCTGCTGGTACTTCCTCCTCCGGCTGAGCACCTATAAGACAAAATCGAACTGTGGGGCAGCTGTCCGATAAGCGATAAGCTCTAACAATTCGAGAGAAAAAAATCATGCAGCGCCGGGCGCATTCAGTTTCCTAGTACACGTTCGAAAAGTTGAAGGTGCCCGCCTACGCCTCCGACTGTGAGACCGCGACCACGACTCAAGGGAAGCAATCCAAGTCAACAAACAGTCCAGAGATCAATGCCCCGGCGCATATCTCCGTCAACCACTTTTCCTTTCATATGAAGGAATAACCCAAGGAGCGCTTTATTGTCGGCTTCGCAGGGCGCTGCTTAGAAAGCAGACATAGCCGTTTCTGTTATAAGTATCCACCTTGAAAACACCAACCCACATATCCCGAGATACCCAAGGACCAAGTCCTCCTCCTCACACCACACGCCACAATGGCTCCCCTACAACAGCCCACAAGCCAGGACTGGGACGTCAAGTTCGACCAGGTCCGCCGCGAGAAGCTCTTCCGAGACCCCCCGACCGACCGCACCGCCTATCCCGCCCTCCAGGCCGCCGTCGACCCCCACATCGAGTCCTTCAACGCCCTCTTCCGCGACGATGGCAAGCCCTCCCTCCTCGACCACGCCCTGGCCGAGATTGGCACCAAGACATTCCTAGACGGCGACGAGCGCGCTGATCCTGCCGGAAAAAACAAGCTCACCATCCGCTACAAGAGCATCGAGCTGCAAAAGTCTCAGGTGCCGCCCACCAACCGCTGGGCCAAGAATCGCGAAATCTTCCCGGCCGAGTGCAGAGAACGACATGTCTCATACAGGGGCAAGCTGTCGGCCACCTTTGAGTATCGCATCAACGATGGCGAGCCTCACGAGTTTGTGCGCGAGCTCGGCCAGATGCCCATCATGGTCAAGGTAAGCCTTAACCCCGGTACTAAAACTAACATGTCTAACAAATTGGAAAAACAGTCCAACAAGTGCCACCTCCAAAACAACTCCCCTGCCCAGCTGGTGGCAAGAAAGGAAGAGTCCGAAGAGTTGGGCGGCTACTTCGTCGTCAACGGTATCGAAAAGCTCATCCGCATGCTCCTCGTCAACCGCAGAAACTTCCCGCTCGCCATCGTCCGTCCCAGTTTCCAGAACAGAGGCGCCGCCTACACCCCGTACGGTATCATAATGCGATCCGTCCGCCCCGACGAGACCTCCCAGACCAACGTCCTCCACTACCTCTCCGACGGCAATGTCACCTTCCGTTTCTCGTGGAGAAAGAACGAGTTCCTCATCCCCGTCATGATGATCATGAAGGCCCTTGTTGAGACAAACGATCGGGAAATCTTCGAGGGTCTCGTCGGCCCACCCCAGTCCAAGGGCGTCGCCAACACCTTCTTGACCGATCGCGTCGAACTCCTCCTCCGCACCTACAAGAAATACGGCCTTTACAGCAAGACCCAGACTCGCGCGTACCTCGGCCAAAAGTTCCGCGTCGTTCTCGGCGTCCCCGACAACATGTCCGACTACGAGGTCGGCACAGAGTTCCTCCGCAAGATTGTTCTTGTCCATCTCGGCTGCCAGGACGTCACCGAGCAGCAGGATGCCGACAAGTTCAACATGCTGCTCTTCATGTGCCGCAAGCTGTACGCTCTCGTCGCCGGTGACTGCGCTGTCGACAACCCCGATGCCGTCCAGAACCAGGAGATTCTCCTGGGTGGTTTCCTCTACGGCCAGATCATCAAGGAGAGACTCGAGGAGCTGTTGACCGTTTCCTTCCGTGGCTCCCTTCGCGACTACCTCAGGAGGAACCCCACGGTATCATTCCAGTCCGACACTTTCCTCAAGGACTTCCCTATCGCCATCTTCCGCAGGGCCAACGAAAACATTGGTCAATCGCTCGAGTACTTCTTGTCTACCGGCAACCTTGTGTCTCCCTCCGGTCTCGATTTGCAGCAGGTGTCCGGCTTCACCGTCGTTGCCGAGAAGCTCAACTTCTTGCGTTTCATCAGTCACTTCCGCATGGTGCATCGTGGTTCCTTCTTCGCCCAGCTCAAGACGACAACGGTCCGTAAGCTTTTGCCCGAATCGTGGGGTTTCCTCTGCCCTGTCCACACTCCTGATGGTTCGCCTTGCGGTCTTCTCAACCATTTGGCCCACAAGTGCAAGATCATGACGGAGTCTGTAGACGCCTCTACCATCCCTCGTCTGGCTTTCGAGCTCGGCGTTGTCAATATCTCCTCGGCTGCCACCAGCGAGAGTGTGGTCGTCATGCTCGATGGCAGGATCGTCGGCTGGTGTACCCCTGAGGAGTGCAAGTCTATTGCCGAGACTCTCCGTTACTGGAAGGTCAACGGCGAGAACGGCGTGCCTCTTCAGCTCGAGATCGGCTACGTCCCTCCTTCCAATGGCGGTTCTTACCCCGGTCTCTACATGTCCTCTCAGCCCGCTCGTATGGTCCGTCCCGTCAAGTACCTTCCACTGCAGAAGGAGGACTTTGTCGGTCCTCAGGAGCAGCCTTACATGTCGATTGCCTGCACGGAGCAGGAGGTCATCCCCGGGGATTCTACCCACGTGGAGTTCGATCCTACGAATATCCTCTCCATCCTCGCCAACATGACCCCCTTCTCCGACTTCAACCAGTCTCCCCGTAACATGTACCAGTGTCAGATGGGTAAGCAAACCATGGGTACACCAGCAACGGCTCTCGCCCACCGTACGGACAACAAGATGTACCGTCTCCAGACGGGTCAGACGCCTATTGTCCGCGCACCTCTGCACAACACGTACGGTTTCGACAACTTCCCCAACGGCATGAACGCCGTCGTCGCTGTCATCTCGTACACCGGTTACGACATGGATGACGCCATGATTCTCAACAAGTCGGCACACGAGAGAGGATTTGGTCACGGTAGCATCTACAAGACCAAGAAGGTCAGTCTCAAGGATGACAGCAGGACACGCTCGGCCAAGAGCATCGTCAAGATGTTCGGCTTTGCGCCCAACAGCACCATCCGGGAGTCCACCCGCGACGTGCTCGACAACGACGGTCTCCCTCGCGTCGGCCGTCTGCTCCGTGAGGGCGACGTCATCTGCGCGTGGCACACCGTTTCCGCCGACTACAACGGCCAGCTCGTCAACCGCGACGGCGTCACTCACTACGAGCGGTACAAGGACTCGGAAGACGCCTTCGTAGAGGAAGTCCGCGTCATCGGCGCCGACAATGGCACCGAGCCCCTGCAGACCGTGTCCATCAAGTTGCGCATTCCCCGTTCCCCCGTCATTGGTGACAAGTTCTCGTCTCGTCACGGTCAAAAGGGTGTGCTCTCGCAAAAGTGGCCCGCCACCGACATGCCCTTCTCCGAAACCGGCATCCAGCCCGACGTCATCATCAACCCTCACGCTTTTCCGTCGCGCATGACCATCGGCATGTTCGTCGAGTCGCTAGCCGGCAAGTCTGGCGCCCTGCACGGTCTCGCGCAGGACTCTACCCCCTTCAAGTTCGACGAGCAAAACACTGCCGGCGATTACTTCGGCCACCAGCTCCAGAAGGCCGGATACAACTACCACGGCAACGAGCCCCTCTACTCCGGCATCACGGGTGAGGAGTTTCAAGCGGATATTTACATTGGTGTCGTCTACTACCAGCGTCTGCGTCACATGGTTAACGACAAGTACCAAGTGCGTACCACGGGTCCCGTCGTGCCTACGACTGGTCAACCCATCAAGGGTCGTAAGAAGGGTGGTGGTATCCGTGTCGGTGAAATGGAGCGCGATGCTCTTCTCGCTCACGGTACTTCGTTCCTCCTTCAGGACCGTCTGCTCAACTGCTCCGATTACTCCAAGAGCTGGATGTGCCGTCAGTGCGGCTCCTTCCTCTCCACGCAACCCACCGTCTCGCCATTTATCGGCAAGCGCAAGGCCGTTAGCACTGTTAGGTGCAGGAACTGCGCGGTCAGGCTGGAGGATATGGAGGATGTGGACCTTATGCAGATGGACGGAGAGATTTGGGAAGATGGCAGCGGTACCCAGTGGATTGGTGGAGAGAATACTACCGTTGTGGCGGTGCCGGGTGCGCTCAAGTACCTGGATGTGGAGCTGGCGGCTATGGGCATCAAGTTGAAGTATAAGGTGGATAAGAAGGATGAGATTAGGAGGGGACATTTGGTACCTAAAAAGGCGGGAGAGTTGATGTTGACGGCTTAAGGGGTACATGGATGGGTTTGGTTAAAGGTTACAGAAAAGTTTCCATGTAAGGGTTTATGTATTCAGCAGCATCATGGGAGTATGTCAGGGTAGTGTATTTTGCAATGTTCAAATGTTCTTTTCTCATGTTTCGGTCATATCGGCATATCTTTTCTTATTCCCATGGCATCGTGAAACCATGAACAGGTGGCTTCGATCGCAACTGAGCTGAATCCCGTCATCAACAGGCCACTCACAAGCAATGGTTGGATGACAAATGCAAACTCGACGGTAGCACAGGAGAAATGATGTACCTGAACACAAGGGGCGGGAGACGACTCCAGGACGCAAGATTGTGTTTAACACGATCGGATAGCTGCCGTGACCCCTATTGATAGGTATGCGTGTCAACGGTGGTGCATCTGAAAAGCATGGGATTTCGTGATGGGATTGGCAGCATAGTGGAAGTGTTGTCCTCGAGTGAAGAAGTCGATATCTTGAAGCTATTCAGAACTTAACTGGGTAACTTTCAGTTTGTTACCATCACCAGGTGAGACACTCCAGCTTGAAACCACACATCTGAAATGGATACAACACTGATACGGATAGTTACCGCCAGTGACCTGACACTTCACACGCAGCAGGCCCATCCAGGAAGGAGCAATTTCAGTACCGATGTCGGGTTTCACCTTCCTCTCTGATGCCCGACTTCCGACCACGGCATCCGGATCCCCCAATCTCTTGCCCTCTGTACCTTCCTTGTGTCAACCAGTGTGAAAATTCTGTACCTTCCCTAGAAGGAGCAGGAAGTTCTCGTCCTTTCCCTTCCATATTGTCAGTATCACGTTCGGCTCGGCTCCACGGCACTTGGCTGGCTTTCGACTTTTTTTTCTCTGACATGTCCAATTCCTGACTGGCGATCGCAAGTCATCTCCATGTTTGGGTCGAGTACATACCTTGTCTACTACCATAATCTGTACTTTGTCTTTACCGATAGTCAGGGCATGCTTGACATCAGGAAAAGCCACTGTCCACCGTGACCGGAACAGCAATCAATCACTCACTCGTTTCGTACTTCAAGATTCATATGCTGCTTCCTTTTATTCTTTTCTCTTCTTTTCTTCTAATCCATCTCGCCAACTTCTCCTAATCAGCATACTTGAGCCACACCCAATTTTGCCATACTCCCGTCCATTATCACTCCTTTCTGGCTCGGGACATTTAAGGACTTCGTCAACGACTACACCAACACCCCCAAATACCTCCCCTAATCGCAGCTCATTACCGCCTTGGTTACATCCCACCCTTCTCCGGTCTCTCCCATTCACCCGCAACGTGCGTTACCTCGCTCACATCTTTCTCGACCAATCTCTTTCTGGTCAGCCTTTCGCACGCTTCACTGGCTCCTCTCCGAGCAAAGACTGCGTTTCAATCATTGCCACAACCGAGATTAACACTACTTCCGCATTGCGACAACGCCAATGGCACGTTTTCGCTTGCCAATCGCTCTGCTATCCCTCGCCCTGCTCGCCGCGCACTCCGTTCTCGCACAATATGGCACATACGACTACGGCTTTGACGCAGCGAAGCTCATAAAGCGCCAGCTCGCTTCGCAAGAACCGGTGCCGGTAGTAAGGGGAGCAGAGGGCGGGGAGACAATCCGACTGCGACAAGAAGTCCGTCAACTCGAGCAGGACAAGGAGCTATGGACGCTCTACATTCTGGGGCTCAGTCTGATGCAGTTCACCGACCAGTCATCGCCGGTGTCGTGGTACGGGATTACTGGTACTTATGTTACACTTGAGGTCCCCCCCTCTCCATTCTTCTCTGTCTACTGACACGCTACACATGTGCTTTCTGTCATGCTAACGAACAACGTCAACCAGGGATACACGGCATACCTCACCAAACCTGGGGCGGTGTGACTCCAACTCCCGGAAATGAGGAAACAGGATATTGTACTCACTCCTCGATCCTCTTCCCGACATGGCATCGCCCTTATCTTGTCCTCTACGAGGTACGTCTCTCCGTCCCTGAGATCATGACGGCTGCTGATCCAAGACTCGTCACAGCAAGTACTTTACAACCTGGTCCAGAACATTGCCAAATGGTGGCCAGAAGGCGAACCACGAGAACGATACCAGGCAGCTGCGCTTCGATTCCGCATACCCTACTGGGATTGGGCTTCCAGCCCGCCTTCTGGACAGAGCGTTCTGCCTCTTAGTGTTGGCGGGAGCCCGTACGTGGATGTGAACGGTCCCAGTGGCGTGCAGAGAATTGCCAACCCTTTGTTCAGTTACTCCTTCAAGCCGCTGAATGCTACTGCCTTTCTTCAGGATCCGGTGAGTGCATGTCGCCCTCGGCAACTTGACCTTTGCTGACATTGGTGTGCGACAGTGGGATATATGGACAGTCACTCTCAGAAGCCCCACTACCAGCGATAACAAGGCGCAATCCAACAATTCCCTCGTGGCCATGAACTTTGACCAAAATCTCGACTCACTCGGACAACGTCTCTACATCCTTTTCTCCAACTATGGCAACTACAGCACCTTTAGCAACAACGCCTGGATACCCTACATCAATAATGGCTCCTTCGACTCCCTCGAAGCCATCCACGACACTGTACACAACCTAGCGGGCGGCGGCGGACTAGGCCAACCCAACGCTCAAGGCGGCCACATGGCCTACATTCCCTACTCCTCTTTTGATCCCATATTTTTCCTTCATCATGCCATGGTCGACCGCATCTTCGCCATCTGGCAATCCTTGTACCCAACCAGCTATGTCACCCCCATGCAAGCCTACATCGCATCCTATACCACGTCCCGAGGCGAGTTCCAAAACGCCGCCACCCCTTTGACACCCTTTTTCTTCAACGAGAATGGCACGTTCTGGACGTCAGACATGGTTCGCGATCATACGAGGTTTGGATACAACTACCCTGAGCTGGCCGGAGTGTCGGGTAGTGTACTGAACAGCCAGAGCCGAGCACTGTCCAGGAGGGCAAGGGGAAGGGTGATGGCAGCGATCAACCGCCTCTACGGTCCATTTACTCCATCGAGTCTCTACCGCAAGGAACTGCGAGCCGGAAGACTGGGACCAGGAAAGAAGGTCCCCGGCAATCTACCAGCGGGAAGGGTCTTTAGCGGTAACGGACAGTACAGGGAGTGGATAGCAAATATGAGGGTGAAGAAACAAGCCTTGAATGGGCCGTTCTTCATCCATTTGTTTCTTGGGGAAGCACCGAAGGACCCGAAAGAGTGGGCGTCGGCGAAGAATCATGTCGGGTCTATGGGGGTCTTTGCTTCTGATGAGACATACGGGGAGAGTAAGATGGATGGGATGGATGAAGTTATGGTGTCGGGGACTGTGCCGTTGACCAAGGTGCTGGTTGAAAAGGTGATGGGGACGGGAAGGTTTGGTGTCGCAACCGGGGGAGGTGGTAATAGAGGTAGAAGCGTCGGTGGTCGTTTCGTTGGCTTTGGAGGAGACATCGGCGCCAGTTTTAGGGGTGAAGGAGAAAGAGGAGGAGAAGAGGAAGAGTGGGAAGGGCAGGATGTGTTGAGAAGCTTGGACCCCAAAGATGTTGAACCTTTCCTAAGGAGAAACTTGGTTGTGAATATCGTCAAGGTGGATGGAAAGGTGGTGATGCATGGGAGTTATGTGGAGGGGCTGGGGATTCATGTGGTTAGTTCGATGGTGAGGGCGGCGAGGGTTGAGGAGGAATTGCCGGCATGGGGCGAGGCGGAGGGAGGGTTTGATGTTGTTTGAATGCGAAGTGGTGAGGGTTTCAGGGAAGAAAAGGTAGGCTTCGCTTTGACATTGTAGTCGTTATGTATTTGTATGCCCCTGGCTCAGGGCAAGATGTTGGTTTCTTTGCTAGATTATGGTGAGGTAATGGCCCTTTGGGTGTAATAGCAGCTGAGGTTAATGACATGGAGTGGTTCCCCAAGTGAGGAGGCCCAGTAAACATCTGGTGATCAGACAGTGTATGAGTATATGTAGTCTACGTACTGATGAAAGTGCGAATTTGATGTGATGCTTTTCGTCACTGCTCGTCTGTGGTTGTGTTGCCTGCTGGATGCCACACGGACACTCGACGATGTTCCAACGACAAGCATAGAAACTAGCAAAGTAAGGCTAAGGACGTGTAACGGGGCAAGCCTTAATTGAACTCATGTTATCGGGGTCAAAGGGGAATGGGCCTCAACTTGGGGGGGGGGGGGGTTTGTCGTCTCACCGCCGTGGCGACAACATGACAAGGCAGCCAAGGCAAAGCGACCAAAGAAAAGTCTCACTGATGACCTGGCCGCTCGAGAAAACTAGAGGTAGAGCTGGGAGCCGTAGTCGACGTAGGCAAATCCAAATCCAGCTATTCTACTTAGTAAGTAGCTGCCTGACTCTTTGGATGAGAACCACGGAAGGGGCGCGAGGCAGCGCTCGAAGTTTGCCTTCCAGTCGACGGGACTCTTGAGAACTTTTTCCAGGTCTGTCTGCCTCACTTCTTTTCCTTTTCACTTGTCACTACACTCATTCATGGCAGGGCTGTCTGTCCCTGGACCAACCAACGGACCGACTGACCCCCTTCTTCAAGGTTCAGGCGCCTTGCAAGAAGAAGGCGTCAGGTTAGGTGCTACCTTACTACTGCCTGTTGACGGGGATAGTGAGTGGAGTTGACTGACTGCCCAGCCTCATTTACAGGGCGATGTACCTCTAAGTGGTGGTTGCCTGCCGATGAGGCGAACGGGTTTGGTTTGGTTGTGAGTTAGGTTGTTGTGGGAATCTACCTCTGTTGGGAAGGTGCAACTCCGGAGGGAGGACATGGAGGGAGTGGGTGAAGCCCTGATGTGGCATGCTTTTGTTTCAGTACGGTAGGTACATTTTGTTTCAGTACGGTAGGTACACAAGCCTGAAGGTAGAGGTGGTCAACTTGCTATGCCGTCAAGAAAACTTTCCTACCTAGGTACACTCTGAAGTTGCTCGGTGTTCATTTGGGATTGGGTGTGATGTTGATGTTTTGTTGAGTTCCATTGTCTCTGTCTCTCTCAAGAAACGCAGGCCGGTATGTTTTGACATTGAAGTTTGTTGAGCGCAAAGGCAGGAAGGTGGAAGGCTCGGAAGGCTGCCGCGTCCGCTCACCACCGCACCACCGCCAAGATGATGATGATGGGAGGGATGATGGACACCATGTCCGGGCCTAGGGCGAGGAGCTCAGGCGGTCTGAGACTTGGAGTGGTGGATCGACTGGCCCGGAGGTACTGGATAGATTTGTTTCGCCTTGTTGTGCTGCTGCTGGATGTAAAGTCAGGGTGCAGAGCTCAAGACCGCTCGTCGCCGATACTTCTTAGGTACGTAGGTAGAAGGTACGCTTGCAAGTGCTCGAATCTGGAAGAAAGCGTGGTGTGTGATTGTGTTGGCAACGCGCGTGGAGAAGGTGGTGACGCGGCTCTAAGACACGAAGGGAAAGAGGGCTAGTAAGTTGGGCAGCTGCTTGGGAGGCATCCACCAACGGAAAATTTTCAACCTCCAGCCTGATGCAAGGTTGAGGATGGCTAAGTTGCTGTGCCGTTGAGAGGCACCAAAGCTGAGTGAACTGGTCGAAATTGGCGGTGTGTATTTGCATCACGGTCGGGAATTGCACTTAGAAAGAGTGTGAACTCAAGGCTGGAGGAGAGCAGAGGTTACGAGAAACCAGATGATAGGCCAGACGGCTGTTTCGGAGGCAGAGCACCCAGGTGAATGTGTCTGCGTCCCTGCTGCTGCCTCAGCATTGACAGCCCGTAGCCACCTGCAAGGCAGGAGGTGCAAGGACGTCGTCCATCGCCGACAAAGAAAGGGGTATCGTTGACTAGCACGGCTAGGCGTCGTGAGGCATCTGATGTTTACGTTCGCCCCATTGTAGACCGTGGTATGAAGTGACGATCGAAACAGAGAGACAGGGGCAATTGGAAGGCAGAGCCGTTTCGAAACATGTGAGATGACAGCACTGCAGAGAGGGTGGGTTGCAATAGCCCCCAAAACTCAAAGCCGGAGTCCCAGGTGTGCAGTCCAAAAATCTCTAGGGTGGAAACTGAAGCCCAAAAGAGAAGGTGATGCGATGACGGTCTACCGCTTTTGGAAACTGGAAATGCATTCTGGGAGTTTGGGGGCTGTCCCTGTGTGCTTGTGAGCTGAAATGCGAAGATTCTTTTGCTTTCGCGGGCTTTTGTTGATGGGCGGAGATGCCTAGCGCGTTTCAAATTGTGTTTCTCGTCGTCATGGTTATCGTCGTGCACCGCATTATTCAGCGGTCTACACCATTAATTTTGACCACTTTTTGTGCTAGGGGTAGAAAGCAGAAACATGAGGTGCCGAATATGTGCTTGGAAATGCATTTTGGCTTGTTTGTGATGCGAAAAATCGTGAGTGTCTCCGACCGTCCCAGCCTGGCCGTTTGTGCCACACGTCTGCATCTCCAACGATTAGCTCCGGCCTCTGAGAGCGGCCCAATTGCCAAACCCTTTTATCGCTACCGGTTCATCGCTGATTCTCTTTGGCTGTATCACCACTGGATGGAAGGCTTCCCGCCTCTGCCGTCGAAAAGTTTGCCAGATGATATCACTGGCCCGGCAAAGTAAATCCGGGCAGCCATAAACTCGTGTCTCACAAAACCCCGCTGGTTCACACCAACCAACAAATTTTTTTTATTCATGTGAGACCTCAGTCGTCGAACACCCATTATGAGGCGCCTGAGAAGCCGTGTCCGTTAGCCAACAACGAATGATAGCGGAGTGATGCCCTAGTGATGAGTGAGCGTTCGAGGGACGGTTCGAGGTAAGGTAAGGTACCCGAAGTCCTGAAACCGTCGACTTACATGATGAATGTCTCAGGGCCGAACCAATCACGGTTCATTGCAGGCCTTTGGCTGCAGGCTCGGCACGTCCTGGTAAGGTGAAACCATCATGAACTTGGAAAAAGGAAACTTTTTGCCTTCGTTAGCTTCCTTTCGATTTTCTTTAGCCTCCTCCGCCTTTCTGCATCTTGGTCGTCGCAATTTTGCCTTTATTCCCCTCTCATTTCCCTTACCATCTCCGTCTGTTGGCTGCCGACTTTCCGGCCCGAGCGTCTCCCAATCGGCGATGTGATCCACTCACACCGGGCCTCTCGACTGGCTGAGCTGGCCTTGTTTTTGGCCTCTGAATGGCCTCGAGAATTGGTCTCCGTGTAAACATCCAATCGGCCGGAGAGACTTACATGCTCAAAAGCAGATCGGTAATCTTGCCAAGCTGCTTTGCCACGATACTAATTTCAACCAGCATATTAGACCGCCTTTTGAGCCTCATTTCGAACGCAAATCGCTCGAATACATCGAGACATACAGGAGGCAGGAGGCTCCGAAACCCTTTCAGAAGCCGGGCTCAGAGGTCCAGTGAAGCGGACCTCCCCGACGCCGCCGAACGACGTCGGTTAACATTATGAGTTCGTGAGTGCATGACGCGGCGCGTGACTCCCAGATACATACATCCTCTACACTCGCACCCGTTGAAACCTGTCAGTAACGGTAGGAGTGACAGTAACACCACCCACGATCCGATCGGTTTTTGCGACTTCTGATTTTGTGCCTTGTAGCCATGCTGCCATGGTACGGTCCTCTCTATTCAGTTACGCAGATCAGCGCGCCGGGACCGAAGCCTTGTGGCCATGAAACGTCAAAAGCGACATTCCCCATGCTTCCTGAGGCCAAGCCCCGAAAGCGTGCCCCAGTGAACCGGTGGTATTAAGATTAGCGACTGGCCCCAAGACCAAGATTTGAAGCTTGGCTCAGCTACTCAAGGGTCAGTAAGTCGGCCAGTGGGATTTTGCATGAGCGCAACCGCGATTTGATGTGTCGTTAAGTTAGGAAAGGGTAGGGGTAGCTTGAACAATTCGCAGCAATACAGTGACATGCCTGCCATAGCGGCATGCATATACCGTAGCATCCGCCCAGAAGCATCCCTGCTTACCCCGGCCCTTGACATGCAAGTCGCTGTCACCGGCGTCATCAGTCGGTCTTAGGCGGCTTCTAATCCCAACGACAGCGACAACAACGACCGAATATGCAGAAGGACACTAGGAGTCGTCCAGGCGAGGCCGACTGACTGCTCCATGTTTCCACGCTGGTGTGATGGGTAAGTGTTCGACTGACGACCACGGCGATCCAAAAACGACGGGGACGGAGCGGATCCACTCATTACGACGCCGCATGTTGCAGGGGGGGCCTTGAAGCATCGACAACGACGACGGATGGTTCTAGGCGCAAGCCCATCCAAGCCTGGCGGCGATGAACGCGGCTTGACTAACGCTCGACGAAGGGTAACTGAGCCGCAATCCGGCCGGCGGGCTGACTGGCCTTTTTGCTTCTTTCTTCAAGGCGCTTTCGTCATGTGAGACATCGTGGTTCTGCAGCAAGCAGCAGGCATGGCTTAGCCGACATGTCATGTAAGTCTTGACAGCTTCAACTAAGCTTTTTGGGACGTCCTCGTCCAAGCCTGGAGCCTCAAGTTCGACCTCAACACTAGACTCAGAAGCTTACTAGCAGTTGCTCTTCTGAGTCTCATGACTGCTGCGCCATAGCATATGGACAGAACGGAAAGGAACTGTGGAACGCGACGACCATTCTGGACGTACGGCCGGCTCAGGCACCGGTATGGGAGCGTGGGCTCCGAGGTGATCGAAGGGCGGTGAAATTGTTCCAGTCCAACCCGACTTCATTGCTCCTCTTCCGCCTGCCGAACTACGGCGGTGGGTGCGCCGTGGTTGTCATGATTGGGCTTTTTTGCACACTTGCGCAAGGCACGTAGACAGGTAATTGGAGCTAAGCATCGCTAATGTACGTGACACCCAAGTATGCCACGCAGGTACAGGAGCTGGGGGAGTGGCACCAGCTACCCCGACGAGCCCATCAGACTCTTTGTGAGATGATGATGGGGAATCGTGGGTGACACCGACCAATACGGTTTGCAGCGGAGCGCTCCTGACAGAAGATGCAGGTGTCTTGGGGGTAATTTCGTCTGCAGAAAGTGTCGTGTATTGCGTTGGATGAGATTGAGGCCTCATGCTCCTGTTTGTCCTGTAGTTGTAAGCTAGACCTGCCACCATGGTGAAAAAGATGACGGTCGACCAACAACCCCTCCACCCCTCTACCCCCTGGCGGTACGTACCGCAATTCTCGGTCGCGACAAGCTACTCAATGGAAGGGTGCAACCCCAAAGTAAACAAGATTGACCAATGGGTTAGTAGACGACAGACCGAAACGGGAATAATTGCCAAGCATGACCTGGGGCATAGCCATCCCGACTTCCATCCAGCGTTGACGGGAGGAGTTTGGAAAAGAGCCTCTTTTCCCACCAGAGCTTCGAGGAAAGAGTGCCAGCGCTGTTTTAAGGCACAGTCTCTCGCATGACATCCCAACTTGACCCCCGCGCCCTTCTCCTCTTTCTTTCCACCATCCCGAGCCCGAAGCAGCAATAGGTACCGCGTGCTCGATTTTGTCACACCGAAACCCCCCCCAATTCTTCTGACTGCTTTGTTGTACCTTCTAGTTGCCTCACTACTGCGGCCTTGTCGGCTCTGATTGCACCAACCTACAGTTAACGGCATATTCTCAGATACTGCAAAACTGCCCGGGCCTATAAGGGGGGTCTGACCATGGCGAACCGTCCTTCCCACCGCCGTGACTTCAATGGAAGTGCCGACTTCCAGAGGGATGACTGTTCAGGTCCCTGTCATCCCGAAGAGTACCTTGACCTCCAGTCGTCTTCCTCAGAGGTCGGGCACGTTACCGAGGATTTCAACCAATATTCCTCAGAAATCCGGGATGGTACCGAGAATCTCTTTGGCCTCGACCAAAGTTCCTCCGGTACTAGGGATATCACCGAAGACTGGTTTGACTTCGACCTGTGGCAAGATGAGGTTACCGTCACGACCGAGACCTCCTTCGAAAGGGATTCTTTGCTTCACTCGGCTCTGTCGGCAACACGAGACCAGGATGCGTGGATAGCCTTGGATAATAAGTCTGAGACAACAGAAGGCACTGTCGTCGCCGCAGCCTCCGATCCGCTGGCTATCCCATTCGTCAATCAGCCGATGCGCGGCGAGAATCTTGACCCTCAACTGTATCCAACGTCTGAAGACATCGATATCGATGTATCCGATCCCGACAGTCAAGACGTAGACCAAGCCCAATGCCCATCCAGACGCCGCCTTGACAAGCAGGCTGTTAAGCGCGAGCGCACTCTCCCAAACCCTGAAGAGACAGCGCGCACCCGGCTGAACAAAGCGTGCCTCTCTTGCAAAATCCAGAAGACCAGGGTAAGAAAACCCGATCCCCAACATCCCATGTTTTGACGGATTCGCTGACGATGATAAAAGTGTAAGCCGGAAGGTGCCTGTCCAGGTTGTGTCACCTTCAGTAACAAAGTCGGGAGCCTTGTTACTGTGTGCAACCGGGCGATTTTGACCATGATCAGGACGAAGGCTGGTAGGTAGCCCAAAAGAAATCATACCAGGTGAAAATAGCTAATCTTGTCGAAGATTGGCCACTGACAGACCGTGTTTTGCGTATGCCGACACGCGAACAGTCCTGGGGCATTGGTAACCGTGTTCCGCTCCTCATCTCCCGCTGTACCAACGCCGGCAACGCAAGCCTGGCGGTTCACGGTTGCGAGTTCACCGAGCTGGGGCCAAATCTTTTCCTCAACCGCCTGGTAGGTTTTGCTCGTGGTGAAGGTCCAAGTGATGAGGACCTTTACAGCTGGGCAAAACGTGATATCGAGCAACGTGCCGAGACCCACAAAAATTTCCCAAATTGTCTTGAGAAGTTCCATTTGCTCTATGAGCAAATGTTCCACCAACGTTATGTTGCTGACGTTAAAGGTAAGCCTCAAAGGCTCGATCTTCTTGCGAAACGTCGACTAATGTGATTTACACAGGCTCTGATCAGACTAGGCCTGGCAAGTTCCACAAGCTGATGGACAACGCGCAACATGTGGCGTGTATGGCAAGGATTTGGGCCACTGAGCAGTTCTCTGTCCTCGGAGTGCCTTTCGGCGCCAACGCTGAACCACTGTCGGTTTTCTTGCAGCAGCGTGTCGCGAAGATAATACCGCCAATCGAAGGGCAGATACTGGAGCAACTCAAGGCGTTCTCAAACCCTAAGGAGACCAAAATCACAAATGACCTCGAGTCCACTATGGGTTCAGCGCTTGTCATTGCTGTCTGGGCGGCACTGTGGCAGATGATGTTGACATACCGTAGCGTGCTCAAATGGACGCTGCCTGGCACTGGTTAGTCTAGCCCATCCAATTTTCCACCTGGTCATATGCTAATTTGACTGACAATAGCATTCCATGAGGAGACTAGTGAACTCTTCGAAAGTATGGTTACGATATACTCAACGCTCTTTCGTAAGGCGGAAGTGCTCAGAACCGTGGAAAAGGCGATCGATAATCCGGATGCATTCGATGATGATCAAGTCAGGCAAGCCTTTCGGGAAGCTTGGGGGACGCGTCTTGGTTTCTGTAAGCGAAGAATCAGCCTTTCTACCCCGTTCAAAGACGCATGGATTAACATCTCAGTAGATCGCGAAGTGGACAACGGGTCATTCTCCAACAGCCAAGATGCGCTTCTAAAAACACACGTCGCAACTTGGGAAGGGGCGATCTTGAACCGGAGAGAAACAAAACAGGCTCGGAAAGGGAAAGTGTGCGGAAAGAAGTGAGCTCGAGTCCCCAAGAAGACGACACAGAGATATTGGTTGGTACTAAACAAAGGGCATGATAGAATGCAAATGGCTTACATAAGTGAAACAATATCAGTTTGGCATTTTGGAATAAATGGATATAGAGGTAGAATAATCATCGCTGTCGCCAGCACCATATCAACTTACCACATCAAAAGAGCGCTGTGATGTCGACAATGGCCTTCTTCCCCGAATCTTGCTCTCTCTGCGTGCTAACTAGTTCGAAGTGGGATTTCAGGTCTCCGGTGTCGATGCCTCGAAGAGCCGTTTCGCTGACCTGGAGGTTGAGGCGAACTCGAAACCCTTTGTTGTCGTCGGACTGTTCCACGGTTGATCTAAACCTGGTACGAAAATTATTAGTACGCTGTTAAACGGCTGCTTGGTCGATCAATCAACTTACTGAACATTGTCTCCAAGTTGATGAGCATCTTGGACCGTTGGTGCCAGTTTCGCGAGTGCGGCACCTACGGCTCCAATGTAGCCCGCCCAAAACACAGCGTCAGGGTCGACGGTGTCAGCCAATGCCCGCAAGTTGTTCAACAGCTGTTCATCCGCCGGAGTGACGCTGCCGCCCCATCTCGCACAAAGTGTCAGAGCCATAACAGCCCGGGCCGCGTGTGATAGACCAGGACAATCGGGATGTTCCGTGATGGCACTGTGCAAAGCGGCAGAGGCATTCGCAAGGTCATCATCGCCGGTGTTGGACCATATCTTGCTCGCCAAGAGGCGGCCAAGGCCAAGCCCAAAGACCGTCTTTGGGTTGCTGTAATGGGCTGGGAGAGCTGATGACAGTATATCAACGATGCCTTGTAGTGATGCATCTGGTTGGAGACAATCCAGAGGGTCGCTCTCGCGAATCTCCTGGGGCAGCCTGATCATGAGCGCACCCTCTCTGTTTCCACCGGCGCAGAATGTGACCGATCGTATGTGTGGAACTGCCGAGATAAGAGCTTCGACGACCGTGACGATGGCAGGAAATTGGGCTCGGCGGCGCTTGGACATTCCGAAGATCTTTTTCTTGAACTTGGTGTTGACCTCCAGCATATGGCTGGTCTTGGCAAAGAATTGGCCCGAGACTCTGTAGGAGCCTATCGCAGGGATCGGGTATGGGGAGATTGGGTCGTTGTGCATCAGCATGCTGCCGTAGCCTCGGAAGCCTCCTCCACAGAGATAGATATCAACGCCTTGTGTGTCCTTGGACTCGGTCGCAAGAGTAGGATATGTCTCGCAAAGCCTGGCAAAAGCCAGCTTCATGCCTTGCTCGAGCTTCGAAATCTCGTTGGTCTTGAAGTCAGCATCTTTGTGTTCAAGAATCTTGATCAAACGAGCAGCGCCAAAAGGCAAACTCTTGCCGGCTTGTGCTGCATGGATGTGATAGTCGGCATCTTGACCAGTTGTGTCCAGATATGTCATCTGGACGCTGCCACCGCCTAGGTCAAGAAAGAGACCCTTGGGACGAGAAAAGGCAGATCTTGCTCCCAGGGAGCCAAACAGGGTCTCGACTTGGCCGTCCAGAATCTTGACAGCAAGTCCAGGGACCTCGGCCTCGATGGCTTGTAGCATTGCAGCAGCATTGCCGGCTTTCCGCATGGCCTCTGTAGCAAAGACGGTGACATGATGGGGAGGTACGCCGTAATCGTTGACAGCAATAGCATGGAACCGGGCCAGTGTCTCGGACACAAGAGTGATGGTCTCTTTGGGGAAAAGCGAAGGGCCACCAGAGGAAGACTCGCTTAGGGCGTCGAACAAGGAGATGGCAGCTCGCTCCCGGTAAAGACACTTGAGCAACCGAGTCTGTGGCGGGGAGAGGTCGGAGATGGAAAACCGGATGCCATTGCTTTGAAAGAAATAAGGGGGTCAGGAGATGTCAACATGAGGAGACAAGTACAAAGATGGTGGTAGCTTACCTGCCCATATCAACCAAGGCATAGAGGTGGTTCGAGTCAGTGGGATCCCAACGAGGCCATACCTTGTCAAGGTTGTCCAGCGTAACCCCGTTGACTGATGCTGTTGATGCCATTTTGGGAGATGTGGAATATGGTGAGAAATTGCGGAAGATGTCACTCCGGGAAGAATTCGAAAGCCAAAGGAAGAGAAGGAGGAGAAGGTCAAAGATCATCGAGCTGAAACTGATGATGCCCAACGTCGCCAGCAAAACGAGCTCCACGCTGCTATTATCCGGCCAATCAACGAAGCCGCCTCTGGATTCTGAAGCTCAGCTGAAAAGCAGGAAGGAGCTGGGCAGAGCTCAGCCCCCTAGGTATCAGGAATTGGTTGAAAGAGTGCCTTATCCGATTTCATGACCAAGCTTCAATCTTCGACCGGTAGCAAGAAGAAAGGCAGTGATGCCAGACTGTTTGTGAAAGATTGAAGTTGATTGAGCGAACGCGAAGTCGGATCGAAACTCCAAGCTTAAGATCATGACCCCACCTTCTGCTACTACCCCGCAATGAACACTTATCATTTGTGTTAAGAAACTGAGCATATCGCAGCCGGATAAACATGATCTTTAGCTGGCATTGTTATCGTGCACAAGCCACCCCAACGCAATCGTCATCATGGCTCGAGTTCAATGCCAGGACGAAGCATGTCTTGACGCCCTCGATCACAACTTCTACGACGCAAATAGAGTTTGAAGCATTTGCGTCCTGAGCTTCATCGACAACCTTCTTCATGATCCTGAAATGCCCTCAAGATATGACTGAGAAGAGGCCCTGGTGAAAACGAGTCCAGTTCATTCAGTGGTGCACAACGCGTCATTGGTTGTACGCGCACTCACGCATTGACCATCCGGGTTCTCGAACCCCACCATCTCAATTGCCCGCCCGCGGCCACCGCAGTCGACGATGGAAGCAGTCGGATCTTTCGTTGATGAGATGCCGCATCTTCTGATCATAACGCCACGAATGCCCTCAAAACTACTCAGGCACGAGTGTGAGGCGACAATTGATCAACGACAGCGATACGATCTCTTGACAGGCCGTCCACACGGGCAGTAAGGCCGACCTGCAGCTGCATCTTGTCCCTCTGTCCCTCCCTGTCACAGATTGGCCGTCAATTCCTCCCTTTACCTCTCGTCCTCATTTCCATCTCTCGGTTGAATAACTTGACCTGAAAGAAGAAATTCAAAGTTGAAGTCGACGACACCAGGAATTGGCATCGAAAAGAAAGAAACCCTTCTCCGGCAGTGCTCACATGAGGTTACAGTTAGGTACTTGTTAGCGCTGCAGATTGCATCACTGGACCGTGGTGACGGTGGTGACCGTTGAGGTTCTTCTTCTCTTGGGCTGTGTGTCGCCATTTTGGGAACAACATTGACAACAGTGGACGCGTCCGGGATGGTCGGTTGTTTTGTGGCTGGCCAATCACAAGCCGCCTCTAACACGTTGGGATCGCGTCCACGACGCGTTCGACTTGGTTAACGGTGCTGAGTGGTTTTTCACACCATGGTGATTCCGCGGACGGCCGGTCTTGCTGTGGACCTTAAAAAAGAGTGAATCCCCTGTTTACCTTTCAATGTTACCTTTGATGTTGTCGAAGCTGGGTTACACTTGTCAACGAAGCGGCCTCCAATCCCCACAACAAACTCCCGCGAACTCCACTGCGGGCTTCAAGTATCAAAGTAAGAGCCGGATTCCGCGCCGCGACAGGTGGACAACGGACCCTTGAGTTGTTGTATTGTACACGATTGGATCGGTGTTGTTGTTGTTGTTGTTGTTGTTGTTGTTGTTGTTGTTGTTGTTGTCGTTGTGGTTTGTTGGTTTACCACTGGCTGATCTTGTTCTGTATACACATGTTGACATGTTGATGGTGTGCTTGTCATAAACCGTTCCATGTCATATCCGAGTGTCCCAAGAAGAGAGTCCTGGCTGATCTAATTCCTCCGAGACTGATGAAGCTACACTACTGTACGACCTTGCCTTGTACCTACATACATAGCACATCCATTCCCACTTTTGACGGACCCTTACCCTTACCAGCCCACTTCCCTATCGCATATCGACGAGTCCAACGAGTTCCATCCGTCTGCAACCACTTTTGTCCTCCCCTCCAACTCTTGTCGCAAACTTGGCTTTTGCGGCTCTTTTCAGACTTCCTCTCTTTGCGACTCGCTCAACCACAGGCGCGCGCATTTGGCGCATTGCCCGCAAACCCCGGCGTTCTGGTCGCATCATCCACCCGCTTCCATCTCAAAGACAAGTTGGGATCAAAAGACGGCCGCGCGCACTTGCGACTGAGACCGGGACCTTCGCTCACTTGGCCCTCACTCCGACACTCGCTCAATACATAACTAACTACAACACCTAATTTCCCCCAACCATCCAACAGTTCCCTCTTCCCTTACAGATAGAACGCGATAACCATCACGACCAATTGGCACAGTACACATCAATCTTTCTGTTGTTCTACCTAACCCATCCTTCCTACTTGATTCCAAGTTAATCCCGCCGATTCGGCCTGCCTGCCTGCCTGCCGCACCGCCCTCCAGCCATCCCAATTTGGTCCGCCATCTTTGTATCGCATCCACGATACCTTGACGGCCAGGTTGTCGCGTCGCGTAAACAACAAAGACCGACCGCCTTTGCGACAAAGAGACGGACTTCCTGTCGCCCTTACCTTTCCACCACTCATTTGGCGACAACATCGCGATCGAGTCCCGTCACCGACATAGCGCCTGTTTCAACCTATTCCTGTTTTATTCATCCCTTGCTCTTCTTGTCCCAACCCAAAACCGCATGACGCTAGTACAAGACATAATGGATCAACAACATTCCTCCGGCCATGTAACAATGCCACGCGACTTTCGCTATGCCGTCGCGCTCGACGCACCCAAGACGCCCATAAACCTACTTCCAGAAGATGTCGACTTTCCCCAAATTCCTTCGCCTCCCAGACCTCGTCTCAAAGTCAAGAGACGCACCATTTCGAACCAGCTCGCCGCGTCACAGCAATTCCTGGCCTCAGTAGCAGCAGCAGACCTTGCCATTCCCAGTATCGAAGAGCCAGAATCCGACCCAGAGGACTTCACCATGCGTCCCTTCTCTCCAGAACCCTACCAAGACTCCCTTTCTTTGCAAATCCCCCGGGCAAGGGCATATTCAGACGCAGGACCAAAGACACCGGTACCAACAACCATGGCGCTACCAACATTAACACCCTGTCGATATCCGGACTGGACCCTTGGTTCGACCAGCAGCTTCGAGTCAACGCCTGAGGATGACGACGACGACATAAGCAGGCCGTCAACATCCCAATCCACCCAGACCAGCGACTCCTTCCCGAGCCAATGGTCCCACCTCTCCGAAGACGATGACTCTGACGAATGTGGCCTTGAAAGTGCCTCCCTCGACGGCAAGGACACTCTACATTATCTCGGCACAACAGACCTTCTTGACTTTGACGAGCCAACAGAGACCCTACAACCATCATCCACCACCACCACTCCCAAGGAAGCCAACCTCCAACCAAAACAACCAAGAAAGAAAGCCCCTTGGACCAAACCGATGAATGACCACCTCTGGTCTTATTACTCCCTCTACCTGCAAGACCCCAAAGTTACCCCGTTTCGCATGGGCAAGAATTGCATTCCACCGGAAGGCGTGTGCGCGCGGGTAGCCCGCGAAGCCATTCGCACCTGGCGAGGGTCGAAAGCCCAAAAGACCGCTGCCGGTGGGAGCGCCGAGGGGGCCAGGACGTTCATGCGCTGGCCGCACACGCAAGCAGCGACGAGGGCACAGCTAAGGGAGTTATGTCGTCAAAAGGCGGCAGCGGCAGCTAAGAACCACCGCTTCCTCTCTCGAAGCGTAACTCCGATGCAATCTGTGCAGACGCCCAGGGCGGAGCGGCCGTTTGCGACGGGGGACATGTCCATGTCTCTTACTCTCAGCACGTCGGAGCACATGCAGCCGCAAGGGCCGTTGGCACAGTTGACGAGGTCAAGTCTAAGCATTTTTGAAGCTCTAGCACCACCTCTAGAACCCATCCCGATCCCGCAGCGGCAATCAAACGACGCAGATCAGGAGCCAGAACGAGGCCGTCTCGGCTCCCCCTTATTCGGCCCCCAACCCATCTCCAGTGGAGAAGCAGGGGACGACCAAGAACCAGCAGCCCAACCGCGAAGCTACGGCCCTTCCTCCTCAGCCTCTCTAGCGGCTGCAATCGGCGCCATCACCACCCGCAAACGGGGCCAGACAATCTCCCACTCGCTTCCAGGCCAACACAGCCGACCGACGACGGGCAGACTCCAAAGCCCCGTAAGACTCAGTCGGTCCAGCGCGCCTGGCAAGCGAAGGAACACGCATTCGCAGGGTGGAGACCACAGGAAGAAAACTGCTCCTGCTCCTGCTCCTGCTCCGGATTCCGTGTCTGTAGCATCTGTAGCAGACTCGATGCCAAAGACGGAAGAGGGAGTCACCGCCAGCGCTACCAGGGGCAGGAGATCCACAGAATTCAGTTCAACCCTAGGCCACCGCTTCGACGAGCTGTTTATTCCGCGGTCCACTTCCACTGGCACCTCTATCGAAGTCGCCCCACCCCAACAGCCCGAGTCTCTCGGACTCCCAAGCTCCATCAGCATGCCAGCGATCCTCGGTTTCACTCCCCTCCACGTAGTAGCCCAACCTCAGCTTGAGGAGTCGAACGTCCAGCCGCCTGCCAGGCTGGGATCGCCGTTGAGTTTCACCACAAGCTTCACTGCTAATCGCCACAGCCATGTTCGAAGGCAGGGACACGGACAGAGTGTGGATTTGGGCATGTTGGGGAGGGGACCATCGGCTGTGATGCAGCAGGCTATGAACCAGGGGCAGACGCGTAGTGGGAGGCGGAGTCAGGAACGGAAGTCGAGTGAACTTCAGGGACCTCGACCGGAGCCGAGTAGGGCGAATAGCAGTGGGAGTGGCAGTGGAGGTGCAAGTGGAAGTGGAAGCGGAAGTGAGACGCCAACGGGGCGAAGCGGAAGGATGGCCGATTTGAGGCAGCGGTTGAGGGAGTTTAGTCGACGGAGGGGAGAGGGGGGGAGGAGGAGGTCTGGGAGTCCGTTTTAGGACTCTCTTCTCCCGTCCTTTCTGCCTCTCTCGTGCAACAACACATACGTGATACGGAGGACGGCGTTATGAGATTACTTTTTCTCCTTACTACTTACTACTGCATGAGCGGCTGAAAGTCTGGTCGGGGTTTATGGCGTTTATGAAGAAGGCATACGTGGCATCCGGATGCACCAGACAGACGTTCAGGACAACATGGCGGCGCTCCAAAGGAGGATGGATGGATATCTTTGGACATTTGCTACCTACTTCGACCGTGAGGAGGACAACGGTTGTGTAGGTGATAGTAGTGCATTGGTGCTGGTATTGTCGTCGCCTGATTAAAGACAACGGCTGTGTTGATGATAATCGGACATCGATAAATTAGGCGACGACCAAACTTGGACGACGATAATAATACCGAGGTCTGCTTTTCATCAATACAGCCGTTGTCTTTAGTTGGGCGACGACGATACCAACACTGATACACGGTTTTCATCTGCACAACTCGTTGTGCTCCTCACGGTCTACCAGTACCCTGGTGGCACCGGCTCATTCGTGGTGCCGCGAGGCATTTCTTCTTTACATACTTATCTCTTTTTTCTGGACTTTTATTGTTGTCTTGGGGACCTATTCTATTTACTTCACTCTCTGTAACAATCGCACATGGTAAAACAGTACATGGCGATTGGTATCTTTCTCTTCTCTTCTCTTTTCCCTCACGTCGGGTCTAGTTGTGTATTTGCCATATGGAACGGGTCTGGATAGCGAAGTTCGCCTCACCTCACAGCATAATTTCTTTCTTCTACCTTGACCTCTTTAGATTCTGGACTTGCTCACACGGAGCTTCTTATTCAATTCACTCGCATATTTTATTTCATCACATAGTTGGACTTACAACACCCATCTCACATTGTTCGACTATTGTAAGGGGGAACTCGCATATAGCTCAATATTATAAGACACAGTCTCACCCGGTGACGATGGAATGTCCACCAACCCACGAGACCACTAGGGTAACACCGGAATGTGACTTGCGAAACAAGACTCCAAAAATACACATCCTGCGAACATGAACAGTTCCAGGCCAAGACACATCCACACCCTCCCCCGAATATCCACCAAACCCACCAAATCCACACCGGGAAACTTGCCCCGGCCCCGGTCCCGGTCTCCGGAGTTTGACGTGCTGGACCCACACCCGTTCGGCGCCTCCCGAAGAGCGAGTGGGGTTAGCGCTGCCGCCCAGCCCGCCCCCCGTAAGGTAACGGAGACTTTACCCGTGCCCCGCTGAATGCCAATGCCAACGCCAACCGAGGCATCCGAATTGCGACCTCTAGCTCAACATCTTCAATTCCGCATCTCTCGATATCAGCTACGGTTTACCTTGAGCGCAATCGAAGCTCCCAACTGTCGCTAGCTAGCTAGACTCGATATTCCTTCGGTCTGACGCAACACCCCGAGACCCCGAGCCCGAGCTATCGAGCTACACTTGCATCGCGCCGGACCACACGCGTCTCCCTATCCAACAACTCAAAGCCAAGTCGCAAACACCGCCGTACCAATTCCGCCATTCAATGCCCACACAATGAAGTTCAACGTCGCGTCCAGACGGGGCGGAGCTCCCAGATCTCCCAGCTCTCCCAGCTTCCTGTCGATACAACATTTACTTCTCCTAGGCCTCGTCGCGCTAGCTACACCCGTCGCGGCATCCATTGGCGATCGGCTGCCTGAGTTTCAGGAGTGTATTAGGGTTGGTTGTCCCGGGAAAGATGACAGGAGATAGCTTGGGAAGACGGACAAGCTGGGTTCAACTGAATAAGAGAGAGAAGCTGACTGACGCCGTCTACGACAACAGGTCTGCGAACGCGAAAACTGCGGTCCGGACGCTGAGCATCAAACGCCCATCCGTACGTTCCCCCCTTCTTCCCCCTTCCCGTTCTCCCCCCTTCCATTTGGTATCCCCCCCATCTCCCACCTCCCACTAACCCATATGCTCACAGCCCTCCACCGCCGCCTCCTCCTCTGGTCCTGCCCCTCCGAATGCGACTACACCTGCCAACACCTCGTCACCACCACCCGGCTCTCCACCGACCCCCCACCGGCTCCCCACCCCGTCGTCCAATACCACGGTAAATGGCCCTTCGTACGCTTCCTAGGGATGCAAGAGCCCTTCTCCGTTTTATTTTCCCTCGGCAACCTCTGGGCGCACTACGACGGCCTCTACAACAAAATCCTCCCCTCCATCCCGGCTTCCTACCCGCTTCGCAAATGGTACGTCTGGCTCGCCTACGTGGGCATGGCGTCGTGGTTTTTCTCCGCTGTTTTCCACACGCGGGATTTTCCGGTTACTGAACAACTGGATTACTTTGCGGCGGGCGCCAACGTTTTGTACGGACTTTATTATACCGCGGTGCGAATCTTCAGGCTGGATAAGGACACGCCGCGCCGACAGAGCTTGTTGAGGCTTTGGACGGCGCTTTGTATCCTGCTTTATGTGGCGCATGTCACGTACCTGAAGATGTGGACGTGGGATTACACGTACAACATGGCGGCCAACGTGGCGGTGGGGGCGGTGCAGAATTTGCTGTGGAGTTGGTATTCTTGGACCAGGTATAGGGAGCAGAAGAAGGGGTGGGCGGCGTGGCCGGGTATTGTGGTGGCGTGGGTGTTGGTGGCCATGAGTTTGGAGTTGTTGGATTTCCCGCCGCTTTGGGGGAGTGTGGATGCGCATAGTTTGTGGCATGCTGGGACGATTGTGCCGACGGTTATTTGGTACAAGTGAGTATATCCCGTTGTCCGGGGCTGAAAGGGAGGGTGGAAAGCTAACTTGTTACAGTTTCTTGGTTAGAGACGCGCAGGACGATATGGCGAGGAGCGAGAGGCTCAAGTCTTAGGGGGGTTTGAGAAGTTGATCATGTACGACATGTTAGAGCGCTGACAGAATGGAATAGACATTATCTTCTTTTACGCTATATCCAGAGGATTGATACAGAAAACGCTGATGAGCACGACGATGTTATTCTTTAAGATACACCAATACCCAAGACCATAAAAGTCCTCCCGGACCCCTAAGAGCTTCCTTCCGCTTCGTTGTTCTTGATCTCATTTTCGTCGTCCGGAGAAGCAGTTCTGTTGAGACGAAGCAAATCGAACAGGGCCAGCGCCATTTCTTTATTCCAATCCCCATCCGTCTTGTCATCCTGAGAATGATAGTTTTCGTCCGTCTCATCCGTCTTCTTGTCTTCCTAGTCAAGATCGTTTTCGTTACCAGAAGAATAAAAAACCGCCAAGTCGACAATCTCGTCATCAGAGAACTCATCATGAGAAGCATCCTCATCGGAAGGATCCACAGACTTCACACTAACCCCGACATCCTTCTTTCCATCGAGAGAACTCTCGGCTTTTTCGGTATCGACCTCGACACTTTCAACAATAGCCGTCTTGTTCTCCGGAGTATGGGACCCAGATACGTGATATTTGTTCCCCTCGTCGGCGTCTTCAAAGGGAGACTTCTCAGCCGAAGACTTCTCGTCCCTGAAGAATGTTGCGATTTCCGGGCTGGACATGTTGTCGCCTTCCGACCTGCTTTCCTCCGCCTGATCGGGCTTTGGACTGGTACCCGCCTTGAGCTCCGGCATGGCTGACTCCTCGGGGATGGCTTCCAGACGGGTTTCCTCCACCTCCCCAGACTCCGGGCTGTCTGTCTCGATTGATTCCAAGATAGCTTCCCCATCAGACTCGGGGCTAGCTTCCCAAGGATTCCAGTCATAATTTTCGCTGTCTGACGACGAGGGGTTCTTTCTGTTCCGGACCGGCAGATTACCTGTAAGCATCGGCATGGGTCTGTAGCCGTCGTGCCTGTTCCGGGTCGCCCCAAGGCCACGTTGTTCCGCCTGAGCAATGATGAGGCTGTCCACTAGATCCACAGCCGCGCTCACGTCCTCGAAATACTTTGCTCCGCCGAAGCCAGCCTCCCTGACAATTTTGCCTTGCTCCTCTGCGCACATCTCAAAGTCGTTTTTCCTCTCCTCCTCCTTCAATTCTTCTTCATCAGTCTTGTCCATCGACAACTCGGCCATCGTCCCGACTAACTCGTCCAGCGCGTCCCGCGGAAACTCCAACACCCACCGCGTACCCATTGGCTTCTGCTCCTCGTCTATTTGCTGATAACCCAACTGTATCGCCAGCCTTTTAACATTCTCCTCCATTTCCAAGTACCTTCTCATCCTCGCATCGATGGGATACTCCACATTCCCGCTCATTGACGGCCCAGCGCCACCGTGAATCTGAACAACCTTCACATCATCCAGCAATTCAAGTTCGAAAATGTCACGGGTCGCATCTCCCAGCGCAGCCTGCAACTCCCCATCTGCCACTCCTGGTCTCCAAAAATCAATCACCTTCAACCCCAGCACCCCCTCCTTCCAAACCGGACCCTCCTCCTCCTCCTCCTCATTCCCGTTCCCATTCCCGCTCCTCCCACTCTTGCTCACATCCAGACGAAGATCCACCCCGTCCGCCGCCTCCTCCTTCTCCTTCTCCATCCTCGAATCAATCCTCCAACGAACCATGACCCCCCTACACTTATCCCTCTTATCCGCCACACACAGCACAACGCTCTTATTCCCCTTCTCCACCCACATATCAAAATTCTCCTTTTTACCCCTTTTCTGCTCCTTTTTCTTCGCCCCCGTCGTCGTCTTCCACGACGGATCCAGCAGCGCCCTCCAGCATTCTTGGTCTTCAATCAAACACCCCGGCAACGCCTTCAACCCCCTCTCATACTCCCAGCCATCCGTCGTTGACAACCTGCACATGAACGGGCGAAGCACGTACCCATGATCACGGCGATGCGCCTCGAACATTGCTAAAGCTCTCGGATCCCGTCCCTCGCGTTCGAGACGTTGCTGTTTCGCCATTTCGGCTCGTCGGTTGAGGGCGGATAGGAGTTGTTCGGTATCGGTGTAGTAGATCAAGGGTTCCATCATCATCAAGTCTTCTTGTTTGTTGTTGTTGTTGGAGGCTTTGGACATGGACTGGGGAGGAGGAAGCTCGGAGCCGTCGTAGGGCGCGGCGGTGTTGGACTTGATAGCTGCTGCGGGAGGGGGAGGGGGAGGGGGAGGAAAAGGAGGGAAAGGTAAAAGGGAATGCAAAAGAAGGTTAGGAGAAGGGGAAGGGGAAGGGGAGGAGCGGTTTTCTTCTGGTGAGGGGGCAGAGGGACGGGCGGAGTGTGAGGGTCGAGAAGAAGAGCCATGGGAAGACATGGAGCGGGCGGTAACCTCCTTGCCCTCCTCTTCAATAGGGTTAGGTGACATGGAGCCACCACGGCTAGCAGCGGCCAGATTGGCGGCTCTGGCGGCAGAAGCGACAAGCTCGGCGATACCAGGAGAGAGCCCCAAAGGAAACCCGGTAGGAGGAGGAGAACGATGACGAGGACGGGGTGGAATGGGTGGAGCGCTGTAAGAAAGGCTGTCGGGACTGGGAGAGTGGGAGAGCTTGTAGTTCGTATCGTCCGTATCGGTCTCGGCGTCGATGCCCGCGCGTTTTAACTGACGGCCACGCTCAGAGTCGTCGGGGTCTTCGTTGGCGGAAGAATAGGGTCTCATTTTGGTGTTGTTAGCCAGGTGATTCTGAGTGTCGTGTGTGTATTTGTGTGAAAGGTTGGTTTGGTTGTTTCTGCTAGTTTGTTTTGGGGGAACTGATGTGGTAAACAAACTGGAGTGGCGGTTGTCTGTTGTAGTCGTGATCAATAATGTTTGGTATGTTGTTGATGGACAGTAACCAACGTTTAGCTGTGTACGGTAGTATCCTGTGATGGTGTAGTTGCTGAAGTACGATCAAATGACTTTGGTAACACTTGAAGATGATGGTTGATGGCAGTGAAGTCATGGCTTTTAACTTACTTGGTCTCCAAGATGTGATGGAACAAATGGGCGTTCTAGGACTACACCTTTTTCTGGTAAGGGAACCGCGGGGGTAATAAAAATATTAAAAAAGCCTGGTGGTGGCTCACACTGCCCTCTGTTAGTCAGACTGCATTGCCTGCAAGAGCTCATGTTGAGGGCCGGCACTTCCTCAAGGCAAAGACCAGCATTGCATCTGCGACTTTACGAAATCAGAACCCAGAGGAAGAACTTCCACCTGTACCTGTGATACCTACGGCAAAGTCAGTTCGGTCAAAAATGAGCCGACTCTTTTGTTCCTTCCGCTTGATACACGGCTGTTCCCAACAGAGAGGAAGAGTGAACACCTCTAGTCACATCTCCTCTTGCAAATACACCTGACCTCCCGCTTTCCCGTGACCGATCAAAGCCACCACCAAGCGGTTAGAAATAGTAGCAACTTGTTGTTACTATGAAAGTGTTGACCGAACCTACCTTACCTTTCCCAAAACTCACCCGTAGAGACGACCATGCCGCCCGCAACTGCCGACGGCACAACACTCCAAACCTCAGACTTCGATCCCATCTTCAACACCACCATTCACTCGCCATTTCCATCACAGAACCTGCTGCCCTCCGCAGGTTCCCACCAGCCCACCAAGCCCCTTATAGGTCCGCCCGCCTAGCCCCCTTCCAACAAACACATTACCAAGGTCCTTTGGTGTAAGGGGTAGCATACCCCCGAGTCCCCCGTGCGAACGACCCAACCTCTGAAGTTCGATTCCTGCTGGGGGCACAGCTGCGTTGCTTTTCATCATCGCTCGCTATACCCTTGACGGTGCCCAGTAGTCGTCCAGAGGAAGGGCCGATATCGTATCGGTAGAGGATTTGTATTGTAGTCCAACGCTACCTTACACCTCTACGCTACCCAGAGCTTCCAACCACGACATGCAATATGGCAGTATACTCACTGTCGCATGCCCTCGATGGGTAAATCGATGGGTAAAAGTTCTCTGGGAGGTGGTAGAAAGGCGAAAGCCCGATCTTGGGGAGGTCCCAGTTCGATTCTGGGAGGGACCATTCTTTTTGTCCTTTCATATTTCTTTCGCCAATTTTGTTAGATGGTGAAGCCCACAACACTTGCTGTCGTGCTCGATGACAGTATCCCGAGAACGCAACGGTGACCAAACCTTCTTTGCCGGAGCCATGAACACCAAGCGCCGCACCAATGTTAATCATGGGCCTCGTCTCCTGAAAGATGGAGTAGACCATCAGTTATGCTGAAAGTGTTTTGGCTATTCGCATATTTCAAGGGCGCGAACGTTGGGAGTGACAAGGGTGACTGGGGCTGTTTTCGACATTCTTCTTGTGGAAAGGCGGTAGCTTCATGATGCCGGCGAGGAATCACCAACCCAGACATGTTGTTCGACGCTATCAAACAGATGCTAGAGATGACTTCACAAATGGTTGTCCCAGCAACAAAGCAGGAGTCAATGTTTTGATCACCATTCCATTCCTGGAAAAAGTTCGAGAAAGAGAAAAAGGGTTCATGCAAGACAATTTCCCCTGGCAGCGCCAAGAAAGTCCAGCCCTAGGATCATGGGACATTGCCCGCCATCATGCCACGAGGCGGATCCCCCAAGGGTCCTTTTGGCCAATCAGATCGCAAGAACAGCGTGTAAGGTGGCCTCAACTTTGTTATTGTTTCGTTTCGTTAACAGTTATACGGGAGATCGATGTCTCTTGTTCCTGAATGATTCGGGTGATTGACTGATTGATGATGGCCATCAAGTAAAAGTGCTTGTTCGTTTGTTTGATTGCTGCCCCTCCTTTCTGGAATTTGGAGTCGGGCTTTGAAGATCATCCCGTCCCGCCCGAGCTACAAGGCTGCAGCGACTTGACATATTGACAGCCTGGAGCTTTGTCATTCCCGTTGGTGACGCGCAAGCTCCCTCTACATACAGGAACGAACCCCTCCACCAACCACGTGGAACCTTCCATTTGGAACATTCCCTCGTCCCTTGGCTACCTACTAGGGGTACTTGTTCATTACACCTGTACACTACATCGCCGTCGCCGATTCACCGAGACCGTCCGCCCCTAGAGGCAACCTTCAACAAACCCGCCGACGATCCAAGATGGCCGGCAAATCTAGATTCACCAAGCTCGACGCTTTTACAAAAACGGTCGAGGATGCGAGGATCAGGACGACATCCGGAGGCATTGTCACCATCGTCTCGCTGCTCGTCGTCTTGTTCCTCTCGTGGGGAGAATGGAGAGACTACAGGAAGGTGGTAATACACCCCGAGTTGGTGGTTGATAAGGGACGAGGTGCGCATACTCTACAGTAGCCCATGAACAAGACAGCGGGACAAACAAGACAGAAGCTGACCATGTGCAACAGGCGAACGAATGGAAATCCACCTCAACATCACCTTTCCCAAAGTCCCCTGCGAACTCTTGACCCTCGACGTAATGGACGTATCCGGCGAGCAACAACACGGCGTCCAGCACGGCGTCAAGAAGATCAGACTTAGACCCCAAAGCGAAGGAGGAGGAGAGATTGATGCCAAGGTTCTTTCTCTGTATGTTTCCCCGTTCCTCCCACACCATTCTCATCCCCCTCTTCTTCTTCTCCCATTCCCACTAACACCCACCCCCCTCAACAGCCACGCCGCCGACGAATCCGCCACCCACCTCGACCCCTCCTACTGCGGTCCCTGCTACGGCGCCCCAGCCCCCTACAACGCCAAAAAACCCGGCTGCTGCTCCACCTGCGAAGAAGTGCGCGAAGCCTACGCCCAAGCGTCCTGGGCCTTCGGCGACGGCTCCACCATGGAGCAATGCCAACGGGAGCACTATACGGAGCGGCTCGCCGAGCAACGTCACGAAGGATGTCGCATCGAAGGCGGCCTGCGCGTCAACAAAGTCATCGGCAACTTCCACATTGCGCCCGGCCGTAGTTTCAGCAACGGCAACATGCACGTCCACGACCTGGCGCAGTGGTGGAGCACGCCCGTCCCCGGCGGCCATTCGTTCAGCCATATCATCCACAGCCTAAGATTCGGTCCCCAGCTGCCGGACGATTTGGTCCGCAAGATGGGCGGCAACGGGAAGAATACACTCTGGACGAACCACCATTTGAATCCCCTGGACAACACCAAGCAGGAGACGGACGATCCAAACTACAATTTCATGTACTTTGTCAAGATCGTGCCGACTTCGTACCTGCCGCTGGGCTGGGAGAAGCAGGCGGCGCAGAACCGGGCGAATTGGGAGCAGGATCACAGTGTTGGCCTTGGCGCATTCGGGTATGGAAGCGATGGAAGCATGGAGACGCATCAGTATAGCGTTACGAGCCACAAGCGCAGCTTGGCCGGGGGCGATGATGCGAAGGAGGGTCATGGTGAGAGGTTGCATAGTAGGGGGGGTATTCCGGGGGTGTTTTTCTCATACGTAAGTTTTCCCCGGGTTTTGAAAGGTATACTTGAGTATTTGATGCTAACAAAGTGACGATAGGACATCTCCCCGATGAAGGTCGTCAACCGCGAAGAGCGCGCCAAGTCCTTCCTGGGCTTCTTGGCTGGTCTTTGCGCGGTTGTGGGTGGTACCCTGACCGTGGCGGCGGCGGTGGATAGGGGGTTGTTTGAGGGCACGGTGAGGTTGAAGAAGTTGAGGAGCAAGGATAATTAGACGTCTGGTCAATCAATGGGGGTGAAAAAAGAGGCAGGGATAGAACTGAGAGGGTTGTGTCCACAGACGGGGAGTTGGAAATGTTTCTTTTTGAGGTTTTACTACAGTTTATCTAAATCTAGGCACATACAGTCCAAGTCAACAACGAGCAACAAAATTGATTCACCATGTTGATTTCTATGCACGGAAGTCGCTGGATTAGATGCGAAGCGGTAGAGATAGTTGGGTTTCCACGGTTCAACATGGCTTGTCAATTGCATGGGAGCCAGCATGAACAACCACGCTTCATTCAGTAGCGGAAGTCAAACCTCCATTATGCCATTCCTATCTTTAGAAGAAGAAAAGTCTCCGGATAGTCGGGCAGTTTCAAACTAGCCAAGTAGCCCCTTGAAACCAAAGACCCAGACGGACCCCGGCTCGAATCCGGCTCCCCGGGCCCCCCGGAGGGTGTACGCTGCACTAAAGGCGCCGATGTGGATCCCAGGTCGGGGCCGGGTGGGGTCAGGTCGGGTCGGAGTGGTCGGGAAACAGCTGACTACCTACTCACTACCTTATTCTAGGTCGGAGCGCCCGGTCGGTCCGAAACCGGGCTCAGTAGTGTATAAAATGCAAGCTCAGCCCCGGCCGTTGGCCGTTGGCCTTTGGGTCCGAGTAAGTCTCGGGTCATTTTTCTGTTGGGAAGTCCCGTCGAGTGGAACAAAAACAGTCCCGTCCAGTATGTCACCCCACCGCCTACAGGGCTGTGCAAGCAAGCTCAGCACTCAAGAAACAATTCGCCACGATCTGATGGTGTTGGTTGAAATGGTGTGGGTGTGGGTGTTGTTGTTGGCCCGCAGAAGCCCGTCTCCCTGTTTAAGCCCGGTCGGTGTTGGCCACATTTGGCCCTTTTCGTTTAGTGCTTCGGTCTTCTACGGAATTCGTATGCTTTGGTACATGTCTCTGGTATTATGTGTTCGGTGTAAACTACGGTACGGTGTTTTGCCTTGTGCTTGTGTAACTGATGAGTGATGCCGTCTCTGTTCTAAAGTTACCTCAGACATCTTATGGTGAACATGGCAAATCGCAATGAGGGTTTGGGTAGGTGTTAGTTTGCGGCGAAGTTGGTGACTTTGCCTTGTAGACTACTGTATTGTGAACTTGAGTTGTCCTGCGTCTCAATCGGAATCCCAAGAATTTGTCGCTAGGTGAGGGAAGTCGCAGTGTCAGACTTGGAGATCTCGGTCTAGATTTCGTGCTGAGATGTAAAAGGATCGGGGAATCGGTCATTGCGACGGTGATGGAGGTCTAGACACAAGTCCCTTTGTCGTGTCTTCGTATTGATGAGTTGAACCTAAGGTGGTGTGTGCCAAGGGAATTGTCGTATAGGTGAAGTTCAGTTAAAAGAGAAAAGAAAACAGAAAATAAAAGGAAGAGAAAAACGGATATCCCAAAAGGGTTTAGCGCCATGGAAAGAAGTGCTGTTCCCAAAATGACACTGCGCATGCAGCGAATGATGCAGGTCCCGCTGGAGACATTGCGCTTTCCATGTGTTCGACGGAAATCGTGGAGAACCCCTGTCATGTTGACTGTTTCTGTCCGTTTTCATTGTCGTTCCCTTGCTTGGTCCTGTTTCCTTCTTTTGTCTTTTGCGTCGTTGCTGGTGAGTTTCTTTGATCATTCGGTAAAACCCGTGTTTGCTTGGGTGGCTACAAGCGGAAGCGGCAGCGGCTTGTGTTGACCACGACAGCTTCTTGAGGGACGTTTGACAAGAGGAAGAGATCATTTCTGGTAAAAGAAGCCAAGAAGACATCATGGACGAGAGAAAAGAGTGTTGGAAAAGACCCGCTATTGGTGGGTGTTCATCTCTGGAATAAGGTGTGCTTCATCTCCCTACCGTGGCCTACCGCGTCCTTACTTAAAAACCTCATCCTAGACTTAGGGCTCATTAACCAAGATCCTCCAACCACATGTATCCCATGTTTACCGGACGGGAAGGGGTCCCTCATTTCCAGCTCTCAACCAGTGCAGCTATGGAGTCACGACATCCATATGAGATTGAATTGAAGGGTTCTATCCCTGTGCCCATGTGCCACGAGGCAATGATGGAGGCAAAAAACACTTTGCATGTGTTAGCTCGCTTTTCTTGTCAACTGTTGGTTGATAGATGGATCTGGGAATCCGATCGTGTATCATCCCGAGCGGGACCCTGACTTGACTGGGCTGTTAAGAGAGAAAGAGATTTGGCCGGGCAAAAGGAAAAGGGAAAGGGACAGATCAGCGAGCACTAATAACCAGAAGGCTTTCTGGAAGGTTGCTGTGTTGACTCTCCTCTCTTGAGGTTTAGTTGCTACCGTGACAACAAAGAGTGAAGCATCGACTTTTTCAACAAATACCGAGGGGGACCGACTGTTGAAAAATGCTTCATGCAGGAGAGATGGTCACCTGACAACAAAACAATTTCCGGTCGCGCCCCAATGATCTCCATGTTCTGACCATAGGGGTTCTCTTCTCTTATAAGCCGCAGGCAATGCCCCTGGTCTCCCCATCTCCAGGGGGCGGTTTAGGAGAGATGGACCACATCTAGAGTTGCTTGGCGCCATGCGAGAGGTTTGAGGGTTTGAGGTCATGTTGCACCGCTTGAAGCAAGAGCCCAATGGGCGTGCTGGACGACACGACCTTGAATCTCTCTGCGTGTATGCGTCTTGTGCCACATTATCGTCATGAGGGCCGTTGTGCCGTTCTCGGTGTGGTCGGTACCTGACATGGTGGCTCACTCGCATAGCATTGAAATATAGGGCCCCTATTTCGAGACGCATTTGAGGGAGAAGAGGTATGTAACAGAAAAGACCTGGAGAAAAGGGGGGCCGCCGGACCGGTGATGCCATTGCAGATCTTGGAGAGATGGGGTTTAATCCGGTGGATGTTGTTGCAGGTTTTGAGATGCAGATGTTCGACTATGTTTGGAGATCTTAGTGAGGCACTTGTTGTCCTGAGAGGATATGAGGAAGGCTGGAGGTTGGTTGAGTGAGGACATGGAACAAAGGAAGTCACATAGGTAGAGGTATACACGCATAATGTAAGGAGGAGCGAATGACAACAGCAGAAAGGAAGCATGCACCGTTCCTTCTTTCTTTTTCTTTCAATGCATCGTCTTCCACAATCTCGAATGCTTTCAGCAACGCCCCATCCATGAACGAGGCTATTCCGATTCCACTCTAGCGTACTTCATTTTTGGAACACAATTACAGAGATCTTACCGTGAACAGCTTAGCCGCAATATTCGCCCGCCCACACGGCCCACTTAATATTCCCAGATGAACCACTCACCGACGAGGACGCTAGACGTGCTGAAGGTGGTTACCAAGTACAGTGATGTTAGTGGGTGAAAGTGCGCCAATTGGTCCCGTGGTGGCGGCCCGCTCGTGGCCTAACAGACCGTTTTTCTCAGGGACCCGTTCGTCCCTCAAGAGTTGGGATGACAGATGCCCGCAAATGGACTTTTTGAGATTCCCCAATTCCACTTTCTACTCGCCCATGTCCACTTTGTCACTTTTGACTCCCGTCTCCATGAAAACAACTGGTTTCCCCTGTTTGATTCCTATTTGTCTTGTTTATTCTTTCATCCCTAGAGGTACCCTACCACCACTTGCACCCCTCGAGGTCCCCTCTTCTCCTCTATACATCTCCTCCTCCATTCTTCCAGGACGGTAGACGGTATCCATTCGCTTCCAGTCGAGAGCCGAACGAGACGAGCGAGTCAATTCCGAGCCGAATCGCAATTCCTCGACCACCACCACCCTCGACAAAAAAACCCCCGTCCGAATTAAATTGTAGTCACTCGTTGTCGATCGTTGCGACTCTCCGTCCACCAGACTCCCCCATCAGACTCCCAGTCCACCACACCCCATGGGTCACTGTTAGGACTGATTCGCTGTCGTCCCGTCATCGTCGACCTACCTCACCAAGCACGACAGCAAGGACAGCTACCCCGTGCTAGGTCGACCGCTCGAATGCGCCATTCTCCAACATCGGAAAACCTGCTTTGACGCACACCATCCGACACTCGCTTGCGACCCCTCCATTCTTAGGGGGAATAAGGATCCTCAAGTCCCTGCATCTGCAATACTATCCGGATACCCACCGGCTCTTGTCTGTCATCGGTTTCGACTTGACGACGGCAACAACGCTCGTTGAACATTACGGTCTAACCACAGACCTAACACCACGCTCGCTACCTATCCGTCCCTTGGATTCGATCTCATACTTGATGCGCCGTCTATCGTCGACCTAGGAAACTTCCCGTCGGCGTTCTCGATTTCTTACGAGACAAACAACCAATGGTTTTTGAAGCGACCGACACAGCATCCATCATGTCGTCTACACCACGACGCCCAGAGCAGCTTGACATACGGTCAAAGTCTGCAATGTCCGTCTCGAGGCCCTTGAGATCCCCTCGACTCCATGTCGCCGGCGAGGCGCCCCCGGAGCTCTCCCCTCTGGATGCTTTTGCCATGCAGAGCCGGCTGCTTGCCAAACAACTTGAAGAGAGCGCAAGGCAGGGCCGGCGCATGAGCCGTTTGCCGCCTCTGACTACCGATAGCCCGTTAATTGTACAAGGCCGTTCCGAATATTTCCGCTCCCTATCTCAAGACTCTGGAAGCGATGAGGCTTACACACCGCAGCACAACGTCGGCCTGGGCCTGAGACACGAGGTGGACGAGGACGTGGACAACCGACCAAAGTCGATGCACCCGCGCATGAGCCGCATCCCGCCCACCCCTATCGAGTCGTCCATTCCGATGCCCGCTCGACCGAACTTCGATGCCCTGAACAGGCAGCACTCGAACGAAAGCGTAGAAGGAGAGATCTTTCTCGGAATAGGAGCCCGTAGGGAGGAGTCGCCCCAGCCCCTCGACCGCAGCCCCGAGGCTGAGCGACGATCCGCTTCGGCCATGGGAACACGAGAGAGCATGGCGCGCTCACCACCACCGGCACCGACTTTGACTCGGGCTATGACTTCCCCGGATTACATCCAGAAGCAGGGCTCGTTTGAGCACGGTGGTCTGCTGCCACCTCGCCCTCTGTTTCCCAAGCGATCTTCGAGCATTATGTCTTCGACCCTGGAATCGACTGATGAGGATGGACTTGGTTCGTTGGGAACATCGTTTCACTCTCAGCACTCTCAGGGTTCCCGCAAAATGTCTACCAGCAGCAGCATCTTGTCTCCTCTGGGCCGCAGTCAACGGTCGCCCTCTATCTCATCGGATATGTCCGTACTACAAAAGCCATCCTTTAACTTTTCCAGGCCCATGAGCAGGGCAGAAACCCCATCCTTCGAGTTTCCAGCTCGCCAGCCGTCCTCCGACAGCCATGCGTCGTTTGTCTTGGTTGATAATGAGGCGCATACCCCGGTCAGCATGAACGGCGATGGTTTCCCTGACCCTGACGGTAATCATTCCTTCCACAATGTGCAGTTCACTTTGCCACGCGGAAAGTCTGTTCGGCGAGCGGAAGATGAGAGGCCCGAAGTTGGTACTCCCCTTAGGCAGGTTACTACCAATGAGCGGCCTCCATTGCCTAGCTCAAATGAGCTTCACCCCCGTTCTCCCGTGTCCGGACAGCCTCCTCCATCGCCATCGAGCTCAGTAGGACCTCGTCTATCCGAAGACCGCCTCAGGCGGATACCATCCGAGCGCAGCAACGTGACCCTCGAGGTCCCCAGGTCAGCCTCAACACGGCAACCGTCACCAGATCCCATTGGTCGCCTCTCAACAGACAGCGCCCTCGAGCGCGCCCGACCATCAACGTCTCCAACACCCGACAGCAATCAAAACAAGACGGCCACCCCAACGGCGACAGCAGCACCCTCCATCGCTGCTACCAACGACACAGCAGCCACCCTCAAAGCTACACGCTCTCTAGGGCATCACACCATGGCCGAAATGACGGCGGAAGAGCACGTCTCCAAAGCCGTCGCCCTACACGAAAAGGGTGCGCTGCAAGAATCCACGTGGCATCTCGGTCACGCAGCAAAACAGGGCCACCCCACGGGTATGCTGCTCTACGCCCTCGCCTGCCGACACGGATGGGGTATGAGACCAAATCAGCGCGAGGGAGTAGAATGGCTAAGAAAGGCCGCGGCAAGTGTCAATTTGGAATTGCAGCAGGATGACGACAAGACGAAAGAAGGAAAGTCGGTGGATAAGGTGGAGCATAAGGCGAGAAAGGCGCAGTTTGCGTTGGCGCTGTATGAGTTGGGTGTGTCTCATATGAATGGGTGGGGAATTGAGCAGGACAAGGTTTTGGCGTTGAGGTGTTTTGAGATTGCTGGGTGTAAGTGTTCTGCCTCTTCTGTGAGAGTTGGCGAGAGGGGGTAGATTTGCTGACAAGGAAACGATATAGCATGGGGAGACATCGACGCCCTAGCGGAAGCTGGGTTCTGCTATGCTCAGGGTATTGGGTGCAAGAAGAATCTGAAGAAGAGCGCCAAGTATTATCGGGAGGCGGAGGCGAAGGGGATGAGTATGGTTGGGAATAGCTGGTAAGTTCTATTTTCGTGCTTCTCACTGCGCTCAAGTTGGGGATATGGGATAGGGGGCTGACAACGAGGAACAGGATTCACAAACCAAAATACGCCGATGACCCGAAAGACGGGAAAGATTCGAAACACTCCCGTACCAAGTCCAAGACTAGGAAAGGACTGTTCGGGAGGAAGTCGAGCACTCATTCTTGAGCGATCTAAGAGCACGACGGTTTCCAGCTGTCTTCGACTATATCCGGCACCTTTTTGTTTAGGTTCTCTTCGCCACCTTGGCCCGGTAGGGCATTCATTCTTCGACTCCGAAACCCAATTTTGAAACCCTTTTCCAACCGATGATAACGACCATGCATCTCATCCCATCTAACTGAACACAAAAACAAGCATCAAATACCCAAATACCCAAGTTCAAAATACCCCAACCCGTTTATACATACATACCCCCTATACAAGATACAAAATTCCCATCCGTTTGGGCCATCGTTTTGAGAGAGTCTTCGGAAAGGAGTTACAAGGCGCTGGATGCATGGCTACGGGGCGTTGCAGTGTTGTTGTCGTTGAGTCCTTCCGCAACGTCTTTCATGCGGGAGGACTTGATTTCTCTGTGCATTTACATTTACATATTCTTTCCAACATTTTGTACGTTATGAGCAACATTCGCTTTTTTGCTTGTCTTTTTTCTCCTGTTTGGTTTTTCTTGGTTTTTTTCCTTTCGTGTTTCATACCTTCGCTTTTTTTCATTTTTCTCCCTTTTTTCTTCTATGTTCAATCTTCTTTCTTTATCATTTTTCGGTGGTGGGGAGGGTCTGAAAAAGGTTTCATTTCTTACCATTTAGGGGCAAGCATAAGGGGCAGAGTTGTGAGCAGGAGCCCGCCCCATATAGACGAGACATAAAGAGAGGATGTATGTCTTGTGTATCTTCAACAACCTCATTCCGATAATGGGACAAAAGGGGCATATGGCGCAAGAAGCTCGCCGATTTTGCAAGACATTTCATGGAAGCAAGTGGCATTGATTTATACCTAGCGAGCTAACCAACCAAGCCCTTGAAAGTAAAGGAGGAAGTGAGAGGGGGAAGAAGAAAGTACAAACACATCAGACAAGCAGACAGATATACCAAGTAGGGAGAGGGTGAAGATGAGAAGAGGGGAATGGAAGCATTTGAAAGAAGACAAAGCAAATATTTCAACATCTAAAGCTGCAGTGATTATTGTCTTGTTCACTTAGTTGTGTCTGTGGATTCTCTATAGCTGGTGACCCATGCACATAAGGGGGGAACGTGAGTACCTACACCTAGTAGGTAGGTAGGCTCGTAGGCCAGCAATATCAATATCAATATCACCACACCTTGATATCACGGGTAGAACAACCAAGCCCTGATAAAAGAAATGGGCTCTCTAGCTGCTCATACTCGTGACGGGAATCTGAATGTTCAGCGTCCAACCAAACAAACCCTAGGTAGTAGCCTTTCTTATTTTCCCAAATTGTCGGTATACACACAACACACCCCATAATCGAATGGACTACGACTACGACTAGATATTGACAAGAGAATTGGTAGAGAGAATTGCCTTTCTCTGGTCTTTGTTACGAGAGCCCCGACGGTGGGCAGTCAATAAGCCCTCGAAGATCACTGTGACAAGGCCGGAGAGCTTTCATACAACACCATTCCTTACTGAAGGCATGCAAAGGGACCCAGATAGCTGTGGGCTAGGTGGCGTGGTCGTGTTCTCTTTTTCTTTCGTTGCCTACACGAACCTAGCTATTCTCATTGACGCTGAAGCGAAGTCCAACTTAATATCCGGTCTTGGACGCCATCACCATATTGGAAGAAGGGAGAAAAATGTTCTAGCTGTCATTATCTCTTAGCCCATCTTAGGGGTCTCGACCTTTCTGTCTGTCTAGCAATCATGCACCAAGGCGCCATTTGGTAAGCCCGTAGCAAGGTTATGGATCAAGTTCAAGATCGCTTATCTCATCGGTCCTGACCGTCCATCCAGCCTCGCTTCCCCGCCGCCGGAACTCGAAGCACCCCGGTGGTATAGACGCCGCCCTCTATGTATCAACCTCCATCTTGTCACCGCTCGCCGACTCCTCCGCCAGCTCCACCACACTAACATAATTCCCAATCTCCTCCTTCTTAATCACCTTCTCGTTCAGCACCGCCGTCGTGCCCCTCCTAAACTGATAACTCTTGAGCTTCTGAGTCCTCTCGTTCGGCTTGACGAAGCCTCTGTGCAGCGTCGTCTTCTCCGCCGTGATCACCGCCAAATCGACATTGCTTCCCGAGCCCAAATCGTTCCAGATACCCGCCTCAATCGCCTGCGAGCAGAGCTTCATCGCCTCCTCCTTGTTCAGCTGCGGCTTCCACTGCGTCTCAAACACCGACATGGCCGCCAGCGAGCCGGAGCCCATGGTCACGTAGGGGAGCTTGTCGGTGGAGCCGTGCGCGTGCACGGTAAACAGGTGGGTGCCGGTCGGGTCGACGCCCGCGACCACCAGGTACGCGCCGATGTGACCTTGGTACCGGAAGAGGTGCTGCTTGAGAAGGGTCATGCACGTCACGACGCGCGGCTTGCGGCCCGTCGACAAAGAGTGCAGCTCCAGCTGGGACGAGATCAGGGCCGTGGTGAATTCCGTGTCGGCGGCGGTGCCGGCGCCGGCGCACCAGATGTTGGGGGAGATGAAGTGCAGCTTTTCGCAGTTCTTGTCGGCGACGATGGGACCGGAGGTGGCACGGGTATCAGCGGCAATCTGGGAAGGGGGCGAGATGTTAGTGGGGGTTGGTGCTTGGAGGGGGGTGGTTCTTGGAGGGGGTGGTGATGGCGTTGGTAAACGGATTGGTAGCTCTGGCGGGAGTGGGCGGAGGAGGAGTAGGTAATGCTGATGGCTGTCTAGGTAAATAGAGAACAGAAAGGAGGCTGCACTCACCACTACACCACCGTCGAAAATGCATCCCACAATGGTTGTTCCTGTGCTGGTAGCCTTGGGCAGCGGGACGCCGCGGGCGTGTAGCGCCGCATTGCGGTTGTAGTTGGAGAAGTCGAAGCCGGGCATGGTTGCGGCTTGGGTATTAGTTGGTGGCGGTAGAGTTCAAGTTGACTATGTATATCGTGAGGGTATCGTGAAATCGTCGACCTGCTGTTGTGGGCGTGGGAGAAAGAAGCGGAGCTGTTTGCCGCAAGGTCGTCGTCGTTGGTGTTGATGGATGACGGAAAGTGAATGGGGCAAGTTGATGTTGTTGATGTACAGTTGATAGCTGATGACGAGGCTAAGAAGCTGCCTTCTCCAGGCGGTTGTTGCTTGGTTGCTTGCTGGCTGCCCGCCTCCAGGTCCTCCCCCGCTGAAGCTGCCCACTCCTAGGCTGTCCACTGAGAGCTTGCTGCCGGCCGAGCAAGAGCAAGTTGCGCGCTAGACAGGGCTGCCAGGGTTAGCAGTAACATCACTCAGGGTTAGCTGTGGTAATGGGCCCAAGTTCCCCACGTATAACCAAATCAGGCTAGACTGACATACCTCCAGTGCTGTTACTGCAGGGGTTGGATGATGCTTGGCTCACCTGGACACAGGCACACGGCAGGCAAAGACGGCCATTCAGAAAAATCGTGGGTCGCGTCTTCGTCTTGTCCCGTCCGGCGTCCCACTGCGTCAGTCTCCAACTGAAAGTCAAAGTTCGGGCATCGAGATTACCGCATCGCCAGACTTTTTGTTGTCGAGGGATTTTTGTTTGTTACCATCTATCTTTCCTTTCATCTTTTGTCGTCGACCACATCCCACACTGGGAGTATCAACCTTCTAAAGTCAAAGTCAACAGACCATCGACGACCATCCAGGCGACTTCTCCATATTTTAATCCAAACAAACTACCCAATCCACTCCCACATACCATCCACTTCCACCAACACTCGAGGGACCTTGTAGTACTACGAGTATAGAGTATACCCGCGACCGACGATAAGTTACCGCATCACCGTCCTTCGTCCAAGTCACAAATAAGCCAGCCACAGTCGCATCTACCGACGCGCTTCTTTCCCCGCCGCGCATTCGTCACTACGACTCCATCTCCACCCTCACCACCAACGGCTCGGGCCTCTCGCATTCACGGTCCCCTCTCCTATACACCAGGCCCTTGGCCCAATGCGAGCCGACTTGCGGTGATATAAATCCAAAGGTCCTCCCCTAAGGGTGTAGTAGGCATATTACACCGTGACAACAACAGCAATCAGTGGTAGAGGTACCTCTAGCTACCATGGCGTTCGCCTTTGGAAACCAGTCCGGCGCGGCTGGCGGAGCTACAGAGGGTCCTGCTCTCGAGGTTATCCAGACAGAGGTATGTCTGCGACACTCTCCTCCCTAGTGTTATGCTAACTCACTGTTCCAACAGGGCCTCGGCTTCCTTGCGATCAACGGCGAGGCCAAAGTCCAACTGACCACGAAATGGAATCCTGCTCCTGCCCCGACGGCATCCCTCCTCAGCGTTGCTTCGCACAAGGGACTCGTAGCCGCAGCAGGTCCTGATGCCTTTATAATCTCCACTACCGAATCCGTACGAAAGGGCTTCGAGGCGGAACAGCCCGCCGAGGGCGACATCCGACCTTTCACGCCCCAAGCCACCATCCCTATGCCCCTCCGCGTCTCGCAGCTTGCCTTTACTGCCGATGAGAAATACCTTGTTTTGTCCGCCGAGGAGGGTGGCGGCCTGGCAGTCTACGATGTCGATGCCCTTAGCAACGGCACCACACAGCCCGCCTTTGAGATAAGCACCAACGGCGAAGCGCTTCGTGCCCTGATACCCAACCCGGCACCCGAATTCGCCCACTTCTGTGCAGTCATCACCACCACCAATGGCAACCTATACATGGCCAACTTAAACGAGCGTCAACTTGTTTCGGGAGCCAACGGCCCAACGTTACGGTCCCAGGTTAGCTGTGCATCATGGAGTACCCGAGGCAAGCAGCTGGTGGCCGGCATGGCGGACGGCTCCATTATTCAGATGACTCCCGATGGTGCTGAGAAGGCGCATATTCCCAAGCCCCCCAGTCTGGGAGACTACCATGTGTCTTCGCTGGCATGGCTTGAGAACCATGTGTTCCTGGCAATTCACAATCCTACAAGCGGCCAGGATCCGTCTGTATACCACATTATCACACGCCAGCAGCAGCCTAACGCGCAAGCCACCTTTACCTACAACAAGATGACAGACCCTGTCGAGCCATTTGGGGCGGAAAAGGCTCCCCACCATACAGTACTACGGTTGAAAGACTTCCCTCCGAATCTTACCGATCTTCTGCTGGTGTCTTCCACCGCCACCGAGAGCATTGGCCTCCTTACCCGCTCAAAGACTCCTTTGGCAAGCGACAAACCGGTTGTCAATGCCTTCACCACAACGGAATTTGCAGATGACACCAAGCGTGCGCTTCTCCCTATGAGCGAGGATATGACGGAAACCTTCCCCATTGGTACTTCCCTGGACTTGTCGGCCAAAGACAAGGTATATAAGCCCATCCCCACGGACGAAATCAACGAGTCCCCAGGTCCCCTGCCCGGCCTCTGGGTACTAAATAACGACGGTGTCCTCTCGGCTTGGTGGGTGGTTTACAACGAATCAATTCGTAACGGGACCACGTACCCTGGTCTTGCTGTCATGGATAGCAACAAGCCTGCGCAGCAAGCGCAACCTCAATCTGCGTTTGGCGCTCCCACTACGACTGCGCCGGCCTTTGGCTCTTCCACTACGGCTGCACCGGCCTTTGGCTCTTCAGCGTTCGGTGCTGCCCCATCTCTCGGGGCCAAGACGTCCCCTTGGGGCGGCGGCGGTGCGGCAGCCCCGGCATTCGGCTCCAGCAGCTTTGGAAGTGCTCCGGCTGCTGCTGCTCCGGCTTTCGGTGCCCCAAGCGCGCTTGGAGGCCCAGCGGCGGCTCCTGCTTTTGGCCAGTCGTCCATGATCGGAATGGGAGTCAAGGCATCTCCATGGGCCTCTGGTGGTACCAGCACTGCATCTGCGGGAACTTCAGGCAAGGTCTTTGGCGGCGGTGCTGCCCCGTCATCCGGTGGGTTTGCCAGCTTTGCGAGTACGCCTACTCCCTTTACTAGTTTTGCAGGGAAGTCGGAAGGCAGCGCATTCGGTTCCCTCGCCGGTAACAATTCCGGTGGAAGCATTTTTGGGTCAAAGCCCGCTGAATCGAAGAGCATTGAAGTTTCGATGGATTCTGAGACAGCGTTCCCTCCTCCTGCTGCGAAACCCGCGGGAGGTTCCACCTTTGGATCATCGCCCTTTGTGCTTGGAACTACTTTCAAGGCTGACCCCAAGACTGCCAACGACAAGGAGGAGCCTTCGGAGAAGAAGGGTGGATCTCTGTTCGGCAGTGGATTTGGTCTGTCACTGAACGAGCCTGCCGCTGCGGAAACTAAGGATGAGACCATGGAGAGCGCGGCTCCTACGCCTGTTACCGAGAAGCCCAAGTCGATCTTCAACGTAGAGTCCACGACACCCGCCGGTACCCCTGCCTCCAACAGCATCTTTGGTGCTCCCAAGCCCCCTGGCAGTGGTCTCTCCAATGTGTTCGGAGCGCCCAAAACCGAGGAGTCCAAGCCCAAGCCGCTTACCGATCTGTTTGGAAAGCCCAGGACCGAGGAAAGTGCGGCCAAGCCTAATCCGTTTGCCGCGCCTCTTAAGTCTGAGACGAAGCCCAACCCGTTCGCGGCGCCCCTTAAGTCAGAGACGCAGCCCAAATCGTTCGCGGAGGCTCTTAAGTTGGCGACATCCCCCAAGATCAAGGACGAAGATTCAGAAGACAAGGAGAATCTGGCCAATATCCCGGAGGCACCCCTACCCCCCGAGACTACTAGTAAGACGGACTTCCTTCCAGGTGAATCATCAGCATCTTCAATAGCTGACACACTAGAAACAGCTCCCAAGGTTAAGAGCGATGATGCTCCTCTGCCGCCAGATTTCTTGTCGAGCAAGGCTAAGCCTGCTGGTAAGAAGGCGGAGGATGCGCCACTGCCTCCTGATTTCCCGGCCAAGACCCAGGATCTTCCCAAGTTGCCTCATGTCCCTTGGAGCCCGAGCAAGGAGGACGAGGAGAGCGATTTGGAGGAGGGTAAGGTTGAGGAAGATGAAGAGGAAGAGGAGCATGATGAAAATGAGGAGGATTATGAGGATGAGGAAGACGAAGAGGAGGAGCATGGCAGTGAGGAAGATGAGGAGCGGAGCGACGAGGAGGAGGAGGAACACAGTGATGAGGATGATGAGGGCTCGGAGGTGGCCAGTGAGGGTAGCGGTGTCGATGTCTCTAAGGAACTCGACCAGACCACTACCTCTGTCCACTTCGAAAACGGAAGCCCACGCTACCAGAACCGGAACATTTTCGGAACCAGCAACAACAACATGGGGGCGAGCACATTCTCTACGATTTCTCGCTCCGAGGCAGAGCCACAGAGTCGTGCCATCTTTGGCGAGGCGAACAAGTACGCGCTCCCCTTGTTCTCCAAGCCTTCAGGGCCTTTCGACTCTCCCAGTCCTGTTCGCAGGCCACAAGAGGGACCCCGAACTGCCAGCATACCCGTCTTCAACAAGAACCAGCTCTTGGGCGCCAGCACTACCCCCAAGGGCCCCCCACCAGTCGACCCCAACGTGGCCGCCCAGCGCAAGTTCGCCGCCAAGAAGGAGGCCGAAGCCCAAGCGCTCGTCGATCCCGAAGACGAAGGCATCCAACAACTGCTTGCTGCAGATGTTGAGCCTACCCGGACCATGAACGAGTTCCTCGTCGTCGACTCCAAGCTCGAGACCCATCGTGCCCCCTCGTTCAAACCCTCCTCCGAAGTCCCCGCCGCGGTCGAGACTCTATGGCGGGACATCAACCGCATGGCCGACCGCCTAGGCCTCAACTCGCGCTCTTTGGCGTCATTCATTCTTGGTCACACCAAATTCGCCAAGGAAGGCGGCCGCACAAAAGAAGACCTCGAAAACCCCGAGGACTGGGTCCTCGTCGAAGCTTCAGAGCTGACCAAGCTCATCGACGGCCAGCTGGCTCGGGAATTGGAAGAGGGCCGCATCAAGGATGTGGCAGAGACGCAAGCGACGCTGGATAAGGTGTCTCGCGAGTTGAGGACCATGCGTGCCAAGGAGGAGGATATGCGCAAGCTTTTCGCTGCCCAAACAGACCCAGAACAGATCGCCACCATCAAGGCGCAACCGCTCAGCAGGGAGCAGAGCGTGCAGCAGACAGAGCTGCGCCGAGCGTATGCCCTGTTCGCGAAGCAATTAGCAGAAGCGGAGGAGGCTTTGGTCCTGTTAAGGACCAGGATCGCCGCCAGGGCCGCAGAAAAGGGAGCCGTCTCTCTAGCCGGCGGAGCCGCAAAGGTACCGACCGTGGAAGCCGTCATGCGAACCATCCAGAAAATGACGACCATGGCCGAGAAGAGGAGCGGCGATGTGGACTTGTTGGAATTGCAGATCCAGCGGCTCAAAATCTCTCAATCCCAATCCCGGGAGGCGTCAGAAAGCAGGGAGGGAACTCCCACGCCCCCCAACCCACTCAAGGCCAGCACAACGGCCAGCTTGAGAAGCTCGACGACGTTCACACCTAGAGACTCGGTCAGGAGCGTGTCGTCACACTCACAATCACCTGGCGCTTTCTCCGCGTCGGCCAGGAGCAGCACCATGACGCCGGGAACTAGTGCTGCCTCAAGCCCAAGCCCGAGGAAGAAGGTATCGATGTTTACGGAAGAGGAGAGGAAGGAGATCAGGGCGAGGGAAGCGAGGAGGAAGGGTAAACTGGCGCTGTTGAGGAAGGCGTTGGAGAAGGCCGGGCCGAGGGTGGAAAGGTTGGGGGATGATGATTGATTGATTGACTGACTCTGACACTTTGGATTATTCCGCTGTCTGTGTGGTTGTTCATGTGCATGTCAGTGTCAGTTGTTGGTGGATGGTGGATTACCAGGTACGGCGGGGAGTATAAGGAGTTACATGAAGCTGTATTGATTAGTTCTAGGGTTAGTATACCGTGATAAGAAGAGAGTGAAAGAAGGGCAAGAGAAATGAAGTAAATCCTACCAGAAAATGGCCCCGAAGGATCAGTGATGTATTCGGCGAGGATTTTGTAGATGATACTGATGGAAGTTTCGATGGTGACTGTCACTGTGAAGGTACTGATGGGCTGTGTAGGTAGGCACTTGGGTGCGTAACCTTATATTCAGGTTGTTTTGGGTACCAAGTTTTAGGGTACTAAGTCTAAGTGGTTGTATGAGACTATGAGGTGTGTTGGTCAACATTGCAGTCCGTACACCTGTCAAGCCATCACTTGAAGAGAGCGGATTGATTGAACATCGCTAATTAGGCAGCTAAAATCGACACCTCTCAACCCGCAAATTGCTCTAGCAGGTTACAGTAAACCATCAAAGGAAAATCAGACAGAAAGCATCGAAATTTCCCAACATCAGCTCGTCCACCATGACCATTCAACTTCACACATGTAACTCAGTCTTGCCCGCCCGGAGGCCACCAACCATCCAACATCATCCCAATCCCGACCCTTCTCATCCCCTCCTCAGTTGTGCCGATACTGCTCCCCAGACATCGTATGGTACTGCTGGCAATACATACACTTTCCCCATTCCTCCTTCTCCCCACTCTGCCTCACATCCTTCCAGGCCGAATTCCCCAGTGCATAATAACTCTTCCTTGGCGTCTCCTTCTCTCCCCTTCCCTTCCTCCATTTTCCAAAACGGACACCGTCACCCCACGTGCGCCGGTCGGGCTTGGAAGCGAAGGGGGTCTCGTCGTCCGCGAACCGTTTCACCTCTTCTTCTTGTTCTTCTTCTTCAGGGGCAAGTTGGTAGCTGTACTTGGATCCCATCTTCATTTCGCCCAGACGCTTGGCTACGTTGTTGGCTTCGGGGAGGGAGACGAGCGTGCGCTTCTCTTTCAGTTTGTTGGTGGCGATGATGTGCGCGTTGAGACGGCCTTCGGTTTCCGTGGTTAGCTTGCGGCGTTTGGGAGGGGACTGGTCCCGGGCTTGGGCTTGGCCTTCGGTGGGAGGCGAAGGGGAACGAGACGGTGGAGGAGTGCTGGCAAGTTTGGCCAGATACTCCTGGCATAGAGCCCACATTCGGGTATTGTGGTTGTTACCATGTTGGCTCTCATGCTCGCGGCTCCACTTTTCCTGATGAAATTTCACGTTGTTGAGAAACACCTGCGGCTTCTCTCCCAGCAAGTAGCGGTAGCCTTCGTTGTTTCCGTATGACCCGTAGTACCTATGCTGTCTACCGTCCGCCGACACCCGATTGGAAATGAGCTCGTCGTGAACCACTTCGACCGGGGTCCGGCCCACGGCGTTCTCGCGGAAGAGCAGGCTGGGTTGGAAGTCCAGCACGGCTCGGATCAGCTTGGTGCTCTGGTGGTTTGATTTTAGCATGTCGTGCAGAGGGGTGTCGCCGGAAGCGTCAAGCATGTTGAGCGCGGTGGTCACCGCCTCAGACGACATCTCAACGAGGAGGTTGAAGACGGCGACGGACTTGTCATGGTCTTCGTTCCCTCCGATGGAGTTGAGCCATTGGTGGAGTGGGGTGCGGCCATCACTGGCCAGACTGGAACGCTCAGTGATCATGCGGATGACGGCCTCGCGGTCGAAGAGACTTAGCAGTTCCTTGAGCTTGTCAGCCGGTGGCGTATGGAGCAATGCGGCGTGCAGGATATTGTTCCACGCGCTAGTCTTGACGTTGGGGTCTGCACCGGCTTCCAGCAAGATCTTAACGAGTTCGATACGACCCATGTAAACGGCCTGCATCAGCGGCGTCACGTTGTTGTGTGACTTGGCCTCCAAGGCTTCGGGGCAAGCCTTGATGAGATACGAGACCAGATCACTAACGTCATGTTGGCCAGACTTGACAATGACGGCGTGGATGATCAACTCGCCTGTATGATTGTTAGCTTTTTCCTCTATAATGCGGGTGACAACGCGGAACTTACCCTGGTCATCAAGCCATCTAGCAATCGCACCCTCCACACCTCCGGGGGCCCGTCCCAAGTGTTGCATCCTGGGGTCTTCCTGAGCAGCCTTGGACTTGGCAAACTCGAGATAATGTCTCAACGGAGCATCACTCAGGAACCACTGGATACTCTCAATGCAGCGATCTTCTGCAGCTCTCAGCAAAGGCGACGTCGTGGAATTCTCGTCGCGTGGTTGTTGAGCCACTTCCCGGCCGGCGTTCGCCCAATCCTTTCTCTTCTTTCCATAAACCGACAAGCCCTGGTAGTAGCGCGGCTGCTCCTTAAGCTCAACACCGGATCCTTCCACCAGGTGCTCCAACGGCAAGCCCGCACCAGTACGTCTAATCAGCTCAGCCATGACCTCGATGCGTCCCTTCCGAATGGCGGTGGCAAAGACTTCATCCGGCACCGAGAAGAATTTGGGAGGCTCTGTGGCCGGGTCAAGCTGCAGGGATCCAAAGTGCTCGCCCATATCGAGCACAAACTTAAGGAGCTTCAAGTCGTTGTTCGTGACGGCATACGTCAGCGGATCCCACGTGTCCTCGCCGTTAATGAGAACCTGGCGATTGCCCCATCTGCCGCCGCACCAAACGTTGGTGGCCGTCCTGCCCTTGAGCAGATTCACTGGTAAGGTGTGACTCTTTACCTGCATGGACACCTGACCGATGGTGTCAATGGTAAACTGATCATCGACAGTCTCGCCCACAATTCTGGGTGCAGACTCGTCCGAGGAACTGTCATCATCATCTTCCTCGTCGACCTCGCCGCTCTTGTTCATCGTGTAACGGGTCTTGGCCTTCTCCGAAGGCGAGTATTGCGCCTGGGCAATCTCCAGCAGCGCCTTGGCGAGATCGTAGTGACCACGCTTCAACGCCAGAGTGAAGGGATTGTGTCCGTTATGACCCTCGACAGCAATCTTAAGCGGTGGCTGCTGCTTGGCGTCGTCCCAAGAGGTCAGGGTGAACTTCTTGACCTTGTCGAGATCACCATTCCACACAGCCTCAAAAAGCTCCACATAAGCAGCCTGCTTTGTCTCAGTCATGTCCTGAACACCAGTGAACACGAAGTTATACTGATATGGCTCTTTTGTGGAGGAGCCTCTGTCAGGAGTATAACCAAGATAGTATCCATGACTGCTGCTGGAGTCATCATTACCGTCCTCCTTGCGGCCTGGATAGAGCTCCTTGAATGTCTTGCCACCCTTGGAGATGATGCTCTGCTCGATTTTCTCCAGCGTCGCAATGGCGTCCCGGATAGCCTGCTCCTTCTCAGGAATGCCCTTCGTGCTGGCAAGACATTTGAGACCTTTCTCATACTCCTTCCACTCCGTCTGCTCCCCAACTTTCTCAAGCTTGACTCCGCCGGATACCGCCCAGTGTTGGTAAGTGCCTTCCTTGAATCGTTGAAGATAGGTGTCCAGTCCTAGGCGCGGCTTGGGCTCCTCGAGTTTTGTAGTTTCTCCTTTGTATTTTCGAAGGGCCTTTAGCTGCGACCGCACCATGTCAAGGGCAGTTTCCCCCTTCCATCGAGAGCTGTAAGTGTTGTGCAAAGCCCGTGCTGAATTGGGGTGGAGAGTATTCGGATCGCACCCCCGTTCCAAAAGTTCAAGCGCAATGCTAGGCTCCTTGGACTGTAAGGCAGCAATCAATGGGCGATCAAGATTTTCTCGGAATAATTCCTTGTTGCTCTCAAAGTCGCTGAGTCGGCTCTCCATGGCCGATTGTCTGGCGCTCTTGAGCCAGGTCTCAAAGTCAATCTCCGGCACAGCGCCCGTCTCAAGGAGCTTCACAACCATGCCCAGGTTGCCATCCTTGATTGCGGTTAGCAATGGTGTATCGCTTCGGGACCATTGATCGAACAAGACGTGGTTGATTGCCGTCTTGTAGCCTGCCTTGTCTAGCTCATAGGCCAGGTCCAGGAGCGTCCTGGCATTCCGCTCCACGTAGCGGGTGAACACAGTGCAACTGTTCATGTCCGCCTGGGCGACTGTGGCACCAAGGCTGAGAAGCGTCTGAGCCATGGACTTTGCCTTTTCGATGGGAAGGGCCATGACAAGAACCAGCGTCAGGAGGGCCTTATTCTTATCCTGAAGGAACTTGACGGGCAGTAAGACATCAGCTCCGTATTCTTGGCACAAAAGCTTGACAACTTCATCGTGTCCCTCCAGAATGGCAAAGTGCAATGCCGAGCACGGAATATCCCATGCCACTTGATTCACTTCGTAGAAGTCGGGGCCTTCCTCATCTTCGGCTGGGAGTGTGCCATCAGGTGCTGGTGTCTCAGGAGTCTTGTCGACCTTGACAAACGAGCCTGTCGCGATGCTCATCTTATCGCCACCGGCATCAGACTCGGTATCGTCAGCTTCGATCATTTCGATGTCTTCCGAGTCGTCCTCCTTCTCATTGTCGACATCCATCTTCTCCGTCTTTTGCTCTCGAAGTGTAGCCCTGGCCTTGCGACGTTGATCTTCCAGTTCCTCAAACTCTTCCTCGTTGGTGTTGCTCTTGTTCATGATAATCTTGATAATCTCCAAATCTCCACGGGAAGCGGCGAGGTGGAGTGCGGTTCTTCCGTCCGCGAGACGCGCAATAAGGCGGGCACCGGCCTCAACGAGGACACGAACCACTTCTGGCGAAGAGGACATGACAGCAAGGTGAAGGGGAGTCCTGCCAGTGTGATCCCTAGTGTTGGGATCGGCGCCCTCCTGAGCAAGCCAGTCTTGGACATGCTCAACGTCCTCATCGACAATGGCCTGGCACAGCCTGGCAGTGTTGCCGATATAGGCCATTTCAGTCCAGTCGTCATCCGTCAAAGGATTGAAGGAGCCAATCTGCTGTCTTCCGGGATCGTCCTTGATGAAGGAGATTCTGCCAGAGACGTAGATCTTAGCCTCCTCTTCGGCGATATCTTTCTCTTCATCGGTCTGGGGAACCGGGCAGTGTCCGCAGCAGTCTTCAACAACGTCCTTGAAGCGGCCAAACTAAAAACTGGTGAGCGAAGAACATCAAGAGTATCCATTCGAAAAGACTTACAAAGGCAGGATGGCGGTGCAAGTACACGGTCCGATCATCGCGCTGGTTCCACTCGGCATTGAGCAAGAGATCCCTGGTGTAGCAAAGTTTCTCGATCTTCTTGGCGTGGAACTTGGGACCATAGGGGATGGTAAATGTGTGGTAGTTGGATACTTCCTCCTCGTTGACCCAATCCGCGATCTCGTCGTCATAGTCGTCCTTGATGTTTCCACCCATGGCCCGGAAGTTCTTGCGCATGGACCGGTTAAGGGCAGGGCGACCTCTTTCCTGACGACGCTGGTCGACATAGTTGTCTCTAGCCTTGGCAGTTGGCAGTCTCTCCAGCACGAGCAGTCTTGCGAGACCAAGAGTTCTCATAAAACTCCGCTCAAAGATGGTAGGGTCAATGTGAGAACGGTCAAGCTCAGGCCAGTAGACCTCAAACCCTCGGCGGCTGTACTTGGAAAGACGGTTCTCGTAGGAGGGACTGCGGCGAGTGAGGTCGATGTGGTTGATCTGAGTCATGTAGGACTGCAGAGCGCGAGGGGTGCAATAGACTTGCTTTCCATCATACGCGGCGCCGGAGCAGTCGATGTCGAAGCCGGTAAGAATTTCAGACACCGACTTGTAGATGCGAAGAACGATCTGAATGTGTCTGGTGGGATACTGGCTGCCTGAACTGGTGTAAGTCTCTAATTCCACAGCACGGGAGCAAAGGGAAAGACTCACAGATAGTAACAGCATGCTTGGTTCTGACCGTCGTAGTCTCGCAAAGCAGCGCATCCCTCACCTGGCTCTCAATCTCCTCGATCTTCTCAATCGCCTGCTCCTCGGTAAGGCCATACAAGAACAGATCGACATCAGAAGCAGGAGAGAACTTCTCATGATAGAATTCGCGCATCAGCCTCTTGGAGCCGCTGTACTTCTTGGGAACAGGCAAGATGCAGTTGACAACGGAGGAGCCGGCCGCAACGACGTTGTCCCAGTTCAACTCGACAAGAGAAGACTCGGAAAAGATGTTGAAGTTCTTCTGGAACTCCTTGTGAGATTGGACAACGGCGGGGGACTGGTCTGGACGGCGCATGTCTTTGGGAAGGGGCATGATGTATCGCGCCCTCTCCTCTTCGGACTCGGCCTCAATGTTGCGGGCCCGGATCTTGATGTCGGAGGTGTTGTCTGTAAAGAGAGGCAGGACGTTGACGTAGGAGTCCTTGAGCAGCCCAGAGTCCGGCTCTTGAGCGTAGGCCTGACGAAGACGAGCCTCATAGTCACGGTAGGGCTGGGTGAGCTCGACCATGGGGGTCTGTGGGTGGTTGGCGATGTGCTTGACCAGGTCGCTGTGAGGGACCGGCAGCTGGGGAAAGGCTGATGTCGCCATGTTGTTGAAGAGTCTTGTGACTTGGTGTTGATCTTGGACACAGCGAGAAATATGAAGAGACTTTGACTTGACTGTGTCAAAGATGATGAAGATGGGATGATGGAGAACGGATGGTGGAAGAAGAAGAGCGAGGGGTCGTCATTTTATAAACTTGCTTTCTGTACTCAGTCGCGGCAGGTACCTTCTGCATGGCTCGCTCTAACCGTCGACTTGACCATCGACCGCACCTTCCTTCTTTCCACCCGACTTGATTGCTAGGTTCGACAAGTCGCCCCAAGAGGGAAGTCGCAGGGCGGGGGGTTGTGCTGCCTGGACAACCCAGGTCAACAACATGGGACACCTGGTCGCTTCAACCGCGCACCCATTGCGGATCTCGCGAATCTGGCGCGACATCATGTGAACTGGTGTAAATAGCCTGGAAAAGAGGAGCAGGACAGGTCATTGTGGATGTGGTGCCTGCAGTTGCCTGGAGTCTTCACTCAAGAAACGAGAACCCTTTGCGGAGAACTCGTCGACATTGGCTGAAGCTATCGCGGCGGACCCACTTCTGCTGCCTAATTCATCCGTCGTGTGTAACCGCATGTACGCCGGCAGGCATTGGATATGCACATTTACATCTTGACATTTCTCCTGCAAACATGTCGATTATGACGAAAGAGGATAAAGTTGATTTTCTCACCGGTCTGTCGTGTCTAGTTGATCAGTCGCGCCACTCTGTGCCACGTCTAGCCGTTCAGGACCCTTCAGTTACAGTATGGTATCGCGACGAAGGCTCCTCGAAATGCGGCATCAGAAACAGGCAATGCATGACACGAAGCAACAACCAAGCTGCAGATGATAAACATGATTTCTGAATCCCCAAGACGCCGTGGAACAGGTCAAAACCAGCTCGACTGTCTTCCTCTAACCAAAATGACTCTGATGGACGCCGAGCCCCACCCAGCCGTGGAGACAACCCGTGCCAGCCCAGCAACCGACGGGACCGATTATTCCCTGGCGCGATATCGACGGTGGCGGATGCTCGATGAGAGTCCGATCGAGATGTCTTGTCAGCACCAGCCCTCGGGACTAATATGATCACCATAGCCATCCACCATGTTTCCGTACACCATCTCCCATTCTTCCTTCATCCATCCATCTTGTAAATAGAAACCAAAAACCCAAAATAACGCCGTATCGTTGTGTGCTGTCCCATAAACCTCCTCTTCTAAAGCGCTGCGTCGCAAAGTCTAATAATGCTTGCTTGCTGCAGTGTACTTGTATTGCTGTCGACCTCCATTCTTCTGCCGTCCTGCTGCGATTTTGTGGTCGTGTCGTTGCCGTGTATGCTATTTATTGTCGTCTTTGTTGAAGCACCTCATAGCGCAATAGCCCCCCTCCTACCCTCTCGCAAATGCAACAACCCTTGGAGACCGCAGAAGATGAAGAAAGCCTGTTGTCGTCGTCCATTCATTAGTTCCCGCCCCACTGCAGCAAGCCTTTCGTTTTGAGGGATAAGATGTAGTAGACCTACCGCATAAATAGCAATAGCCATCCCAGCCGTCGCCGCCACCTCCTTCCCATCTTCCGGGTCCCCCGTCCCGCCCACGAGCTCCGGATGGTTCTTGTTGAAGAGGATGCACAGGATGCCGAGGATGAGCATGGCGAAGGCGGAGATGACGGTGCTGTTTTCGGGGCATGGTTAGCGCTTTGTCATTTGCCTTGTAGAGGTTATACATGATGTCGTCTCTGTTGCGATTGCGACGGGAGATGGAAATGGGGAAGTGTAACTCGTGCAGAGTGATGAATGGAACCCGGATGGCTTACCAGCTCCAAGCCTGCATGGCTCCCACGACAGGCTTCATCTTGACGGTATTCTAATCGTTTTATTCGAAAGTGTCTTGTTGTTTGTGCGAATCCAAATGCGACAGCTGGGTAGGTAGTATCTTGTCGTCGTCGTTGCGATCTCTTGTTGTTGTTATTTGATGGCGATGCAGTCAGTGTGATGGAGAATTGAGACCGGGACCTGGCCTGGCCACGCAGGACGTCAAGCACGTCCCCTCGACCAGATGATGTCGTTGCGCTGGATCTGACTCGGACCCACTTGCAAGACCCACAGCCATAGAAGGCGACCAATGATTGGTTGCGGTAGGCGCAGTGCGCTTGGAGAGGAACGACACTTGACGCCGATATATATAAACCTGGAAGGTGTAATGTGAGTAAGTGCGTCCCAATCTGGCATGTTAAGAGTTTCCAAGGCTATTGATCGTGTGGATGGGACCGGTATATTCACGGCATCAGCAGTCGCTCACTGATATGATCAATTAGGAACGGTACGGTGACTCTACCACATTACTATCAAATACTAACACAGCCTAACACTTGGAAAAGGAAAAGCCATCAAGGTTCGAACATTCATAAAGAGCAAGTCCCATCAATCCAAACCCACCCACGAAAGTCTCGCACTCCCTAGAATGCCACCTTGAGCTCCTCAATCTGTTGCCCTGTACTCATCTCTTGGGGTCATCAACAGAGACAAACCGTTTCTTCCTCCCAGTTGTTCTCGTCCTCAGAGTAGTCGTTCCGGAACATGCCCACGCGTCTGTAACAAGGTTGCCCGTCCTTATTCTGTGCGCCCTCCTCCGGCATTAGCACCAGTCCCGCATGACATCTGTCACCGTCACGTCCTATCGCTCTGATCATGGATAAAACAACCACTGAATCCCCCCGGTCTGGTGTATGGTCCCAATCATCCCAATCAACTTGCAAAAAAGATGATGAGAATATGTGGGTCAACGGCACCCCAAACTTTTTAGAGGTAACAGAGACAATGCTCTTGTCGAGTATCACCTCCCCTCTCTTGACTCCACTCCTCAAGGTGAGTGTTATTCTTTCTTCATCCCCCCTTGTACCGGTGTATCGAGCTGTGGATGTGGGACAGGTGAACTCAATGGTATGTGCCAAGTAGGTGACTTGGGTTGTGTAATCGAAGTCGTCCACTAGGAGAAAATACTTGTCCCGTTTTGCAGCAGCCCAGGGCCACGAAGGGGCCTTCGATCGCGAAAGGTCCGTCAGTTCGTTACTATTGGACCCGGCCTTGGTCTTTTTAGCCTCGTCCTCGCTGGAGCTGGAGTCGCTAAATCCGTCGCTGAAAGAGTCTCTGCTGCTGCTTCTAAAGGTCGAGGAGTCGGTCTTCTTGGCGGGGGCCTGATTCGTCTTAACCTCGTCATCGCTCTCATTGTCGCTATCGGGGATGTTCCCATCGTACATGTCATACTCGTCAGGACTAGAAACGCCCTCTGACCCCGCGTCTAGTCCTGACGAGTGCTACAATAAGTCCATGGGCCAGAGCTCCTTCCATGTACCAGCCACGTAGGTGAATCCTTTGCTATGTTCGATAGCCTTGGCCACCCCAGCAAGAGCGATGAGCCTGTCTGATTCGTAGGTGAACTCGGTGCGATCATAGTTTTTGACTATTTTTGACCAGGCTCGAGCAAATACCACTTTCGGATCCTCTCTGCCGTATGGCAAATCTTCGGGCACCTTGTCCGATTCGGGTTCATAGGGTTCCTGACCACAGAGCACGTCAAAATCCCGCTTTGTGCAGTATTCCAAGTTTTCCAGATGAGCAGCCCAGCCAATGTGATATCCATATCGAAGATCCTCCTCTCCCTTCAAACTTGATAGACCCTCCGAAGCCGTCCGGGAACAGCATTCCCAGAACAGTTGTTCGACTCCTGTGTAAATGACCCGCGGAGAAAGGAGTCTTTCTTGCATAACCCAGCCTCGCGTCAAGAGAGGCACATCTATACTTGTATCATTCATTAGAACGGCGTAGACGCTGTTCCCTTCCTTCTGTGGTGTGATGTTGCATGGAAAAACCTGAAGCGGGTTCCTTTGCGCATAACAAGTGTCGGCTCCATCGACCCCCAAAGCAGCAATGTTGCACGACGAATTGCCATAAACACTGCTCATCGTAAGGGCCTCCCTGTGCCAATCACTATTAGAGTCTTGCATGATGCATAAGGAATCGATCCAGATATATCGATATCCAAGTCGTCGTGTAAGTTCCATGGCCTCCTGAAATGTCCGCGGGAGGCCTCTGACAGGTATTTGCTTCTGTAGGCGCTGTAGATTACCGCTTGTCAATTTCAAACTCGACGCAGTTGAGGTTATAGCCCAAGAATGACTCAATGTCAGGTATTCGATCGAGGGGGTTTCGGAGGCTGAAGTGAGTATCAACCGTGCTGCAAGCTCTCCATCGCTTTCTCCAACGTCAACTAGCCTTGTCGGAAGCCGTTTATTTTCCGTACCGTTTGTGTCAAACAGCTTCCGGTTGCAATTAGGGTGATTCCGGAGACAATGATCTATCCAAGACCGTACGATGGACATTGACCTCGGGGAATCGGTCGAGGTGGAGACCATGGAGAAAACGGGACCAGAGGCTAATGTTGCATCATGGTCGGAGGTCCCTGCTGTCGGGCAGTACTTGGGGGTTGTGGTGCGGTTGGAGATGAAAAGTTTTCTCAACGCCCTACATGTGGATTTTGATTTGAGAGACAGGAAACCAAATGGGTGCTTGAATCGGTGATTGATTGGTTTAGCGGAAGAAACAGGAAGAGGTCCAGAAAGCCCAGTTGCTGTTAAACGTGGGGTGCAATTTTGACCGGAGACAAGCTGATATCGGGCTTCTATTTCAAGATTTAGTTTATGTTCAAATACCTGCCAAGGGAGGGGTAATGGTATAGCTACCTTCACTCGGAAACCTCTTCAACTGCAATAGCTCGAGGGGCACGAACTTCCTGTCTTTAACCGACAACTCCCTTTCTTCAAACATCAGGCATTCAATCCTCGAGTCCATGTGATCAGAATCGTTAGTAGCTCCTCTGCAACATCAATGCATTTGTACCTCCCAAAATTCAAGCGTACAAGTATTTTGTCGTCAGTATAAACACTTTTGTCGTACTTGACAGAAACAACAGAGTGAAACGTATAACGAGAAGGAGGGCCTTGATCGAAAGACTCTGAAAGACCCAAGGAACAAAGATGACATCCAGCGGCGCTCGACTCCCATAGATAACTGCGACTGCGATTGTGGAAGAAGAATTCGGTCTCATCGGCCTCATATTTTGACGTCTCGCTGTCCGAATCATTGCTCCGCTGGACCAGATGCTCTTCCAGATGCTCTTCCAGATGCTCTTCCAGCCGCTCTTCCAGCCTGTCGGCTGCGAGTGCCTGGATGATCTTGGATTTCTTGACAAAACGAGAACAGCAGTGACACAGCACGTGTGGGACGACTGTCTTCGGTTGAGGAGATGGTTCGGAGTCGGGGGTTTCTGGTGATCTGGTAGACATGTTGGTTGAGCGCCGTAGACCAAAGCCGCTGAAAGTGATGAAGAGACTGATGTGTCGAGGACTCGAGGATAGACAAACCATGGCAGGAATGGGATCCGAGCCCAACGGACCTGGCCCCCCAGGTAGTCAGGCGCCTGCGAGTCTCAGCTTCCCCGCTCAGCCACTCTGTCAGCCCAGTTTGTGCTACACTCCTCATCAAAAGTGATGTGTGAGAAGAGGAAGCTAGCTTGAATGATGAGAGAACTGCTGATTGGATGATGGATGAAAACCACTTGGATGTTGACAGAAGGCTTTGGCGGGGCAGAACCTCCTCCGCGGGCTAATCACGCCAGCCGGGCGAGAAGCAGCTAAGGATGTCCCTTTACTGGAGAGGACTAAACAGCAAGTCAAAAAGACAAAAATGATGCCCAGAAGAAGGACAAAAAAGATGGGCGGGTTATTGAAGAGGGCGAGATAAAGCAAAAGCGTAGCGGAAGATGGCGACACTGACCACAGCAAAATCCAGCCATGCACGCCCGACTTCGAGCTGTGACAGAGGGCCAAACGATCTAATACCAGTCAGTGAGTGGCTTGATAGTTGGTCGGTGATGTCTGAAATCCAACAGCGGTACCTGCTATCCAGATCAACTGTCAGTGAGGTTTGATGTACCGTACTTCCATCATGATTGCAGCATGAGATACGATTGGATGATCCGAACCAAACCTAGAGATGATGATGAAAGGGAGCAAGTGAATGGTAATACAAAGGGCAAGTCATGGAGTCGGATGCTTCGTATATTGGCAGATTGGGCATTTCTGACCCTGGCGAGTACTTGGAAAAAAAAAAATGACAGAGATGGGGATGGAAGAGGTTGCTCACCTCAACTCCCTTTTTGTCCCCCACCATGCTCGTCCCCGACCATCCCATCGCAAGGTCACGCAGCACACGAACGTGCCTTCCTTGACACCTTCTTTGCGTTTCAGTTCCCGTCCTTTGCTCCCATCTGGTTCATCTCTATTATCTCCCTCCCGTCATTTGATGACGTAAGTAGAGGTAACCGAAGATCTCCAAGGATCGAAGCGATTTGACGATAATGCACGCAGTGTATATGCTGAAAAAGGGGCGAAGCCGGTGCATAGCGTTGATGGATGAGATGATGAGTCCAGGCTCTCAGGAAATGGTAACTGGAAACTTGACAAGTACGAACAAGGTCACCGACCAGATCAACATGTGAGATCTAACCGAGCAGTAGTTTCAGCTTCAGCTTCATCCTCCACCAACCTACCCGCCCAACTCTCAGCACAAGTGAACGACCTCTTCCGTCACAGAGTCAGCGAACAGAAGGCAACGTCCACGACGAGGTTGAGGGCTATAGTCCTCCCATACGCCAATGCGCCTGTACATGACCCTCCCCCCAACAGGAGCCAATTGCTCCAGAAGAAACAGCCCGGCCTGCTGCGCCTCACCAAACTCCATCCACCGCATCAGCATCAATACACGTACCCGTGTGAGGTCCGGATGGGGGTCCACGTCCCAATGCATAGAAACGCCTGTGTTGCTAAAATCGTCAATTGTCCATACCCTTGTGTCTGAAGATTCGGACGGTAGAGGTACTGAGGGGACCGGGCTACTCAAGATTTTACCTCTCAAGCTGAGCTTTATGTCACCGTATTTTGCCCCGGTCAAAGTGTGTTGGTTCATGAGATCCGGACAGGAGAAGTCGATGACCGTGGCCAAATAAGTTATGGTAAGCCTGAGCGTGACCGGGTCGAAGAGCTGTTGATACCGCGAAGGAAGGAAGTACATCGCAGGCTTCACTTTAGCGCCAAAAATCGTCAGCTTGTAAGCCCAAGACCATGAAGGAAACCCGGGATTGATCCTGAGAAATTTGTCGCGGTGAAAGAGAGGATAACGAAATATAGATGTAGGTAGGATGGCGGGCTCATATCGAGCCCACAGCAAGTCGAAGGGCCAGAATTCCTTCCATGTCCCGGCCACGTAAGTCCACCCCCTCCCCACCGCAATAGCCTCCGCCACTCCCGCGAATGCAATGAGCCTATCCTCTTCCTTCGTGAAACTCATCTTGGAGTAATCGCTGACCATTCGCATCCAACATTTGGAGAGATGGATCATGTTCTGAGCCTCATGTTGCAGCTCGTCGCCAACAGATTCATGTGTCTGGCCATGTAGTGCCCGAAAATCCGATTTTGCGCACACGAATTGGTTGTAGAATGGGACGCCCGAAGAGGATTCCTGCACGGCCGGTATTCCTTCTGAAAGCGTATGTCGAGCGCACTCCCAGTAGAGCTGAGGGATTCCCATGTATATCACACGGGTTGACAGCAACTTTTCCTGAACAACCCAACCACGGCGAAGAAGATGTGGACCTCTTTTATCGTCTTCCCTTGCGTCCAAATTGGGGTTGTAATGCTTGAAGGCGTAGATATCGTTCTTGTCGTTCCACTGCTTCCTACTGATGTAGCAGGGGAAAAAGTGCAAAGGATTCCTTTTCACAAAGCAACTGTCCCCAGGTTCTCCCAAAGCAGCGATATTGCAGGAGGTATTACCGTAGACATCTTTCATCGTAAGTGCCTCTACAGACCAATCTTCCGGTGCATCTTGGATAATGCAGAGAGAGTCGATCCAGATGTACCGGTAGCCTAATCGACGAGTGATATCCATGGCATCCCGAAGAGTCCTTCTGAGGTACTCGACTGGGATGCCGTGTTCCCAGAAAGTTATGTAGCTGTCTTTCGTCAACCTTATGTCCATATCCAGATTTCCCCAGCAGTGGCTTAATGTCAGGTAGTGTTTCTCGTCCCGGTTGCGGAAATCCCTGGTCTCTACAAGCCGCGGCAGAAGTGGTCCTTCGGCTTCCCCAACATCAATGAGCCGCGTTGGAAGCTTCCCTGTTCCAGAGGGTTTGAAAGGAGACTGACATTCGGGATGGTTTTGTAGGCATTCGTTTAACCAATATCGAAGTGTCGCAACCGACTCTAGAGAATCGGTCGAAATAGGAAGTTGTGTACCAGAGCCCGAGGTCGATGGAGGAAATATATGGCCTGCACAGCATTGTTAGCCACTGCTTACGGTAAAATTGAGCCGGAAACGTCTCAGCAGAATGGGGGCGTGGTGGGTGTACCATTGGCCTTTCGCAAGGAGATCACACCCAGAGATCTTCCACCTTTCCAGCGCTCCCATCCTTGCAGTGCACGGAATCGGTCATTGAGGACAGAATCCATCTGAGCAGCATTTTTCATTTGACTTGCGGATGTCTGCATGTCCGTCAGGATGTCGAAGCTCATGATTGCCTGCCCGCTTGTCCATGCCTCGGTCACGGATACTTGAATGATACCACTTGAGTGCTCAAGCGCTGAGGCGGTCCCGCTCTGGTCTTTGTGCTGGAAATACTTTTCCCCGTCCCAGGAAACGATGGAGCAAAGATGGCAACCAGAGGCAATTGACGACATGATAGTCTCGAGCCTTGGGCTGTGAAAGAAGATTTCTTTCTCTATCGGTTTGCTCTCTCTCGGACCCGACATGATGTAGAAACTTTTGTCGGAGGCGGTCACGATCAAGTGCTGGATGATCTTGGATTTGTTAACAACTCGATCACAATTCCCGCACAGGAGATTGGGAAACACTCCATCTGTTTGGCAATCCATATTCGTGAAAGAGGGCTCGTTCGAGAGATGATCAAAACAACTTGTAGTATCATGTATAGATGAAAGCAAACTGTCGACCTGAAGGAAGATGTAGCGGAAGAGAGACGCAGCCACACAGCCCAACGGCCATGCTCCCAATCGAGATACAATCGGCGCGTAGGCAGGTTTTGTAAGAAAAGGGCCAATAGTATAGCATCTGACGCGCTCAGCCACCTAGTAGGACTTCGACGCTCGGGTAGCCAAATGTCAAAGACATTGACCGTTGGTACAGCTTCATGGTGTCCGAATTGTACGATGGAGTCGTTCGCTTGATCTCAGAGATGATGTTGTGAAGAGGATGGAAATCGGATTATTGACTTTGGAGTTCCACATTGGAGCGCGGATTGCTTGCGGCGGGGAGGGAGATCTACGCTAACAAAATTTACCGCTGTAGTGTTGCTCTAACGATCTCATTTGGGTGTAAAACTGCCTCGGCACTATCAGTATGTTAGCAGACGCACCACATTGCTTGGAATTAATGCAGAGGTTGCACTAACGCACTAACAAGTAAGATCGACCATACCAGAAGATCGATGCATGACAACCTGAACACCGAACGCAGAGAGAAAATGTCAAGTCAGAGCAAGACGGGTGTTGAGTTCCCGTCCTGAGCATCGATAATTGAGCAGAAGGGGTATCGAGCAAAGCACAGCAAAGAAGAGAAGAAACTGTCTCGACGGAATGCGAGAGCGCGCCAGATGATATCGGTGACTAGAAGAGACGGATGTTGTCGACCTCCATGTGAACAGGAGAAATGACGGGATCCCTCACGTCTCGGAAACTTTCCAAGCTGTTCAGTCTTTTACCCCGCCTAGCTCGTCACCAACCAAACCACCTGGCAGCTCATCTGAGTCCTGACCGAACGTACCTTCCCAACCTTACTCAAAGAGAATACCAGCAGTACTTACCTTACACCATCAGGAACCTGGGCGGTGCGGAGAGAGATGGGGAGCAACTGAACTCAGCGCTCGGGTCCCGGCTCTCAAAACACATTAAGTTGACAGTACTGAAATCCGGAAGCGGGCACAAAACCTCGGCTGCAATAAGTATAATGAAGCCTATATAGTAAAGCAACGTGAAGCTAGGTAATAACGCCTCCGAGTCTCCATCCTTCATCCTCCCTCCAGATCCCTCCATCCCTCCATCCCTCCCGTCTTTATGCCAAATTATACATGAGTGCTAGTTATCGAATCGGAAACAAATGCAAAACAAAAACGCCATAGCTATGCAATGCTAGTTTTCATATGGTAAAGTGCTTTGGGTATGTGTGAAGAGCAGAGAAGAGCACGGGATCGAAAACAATGAGAAAACACAACGCAGACATCGGACCCCCTCTTCTTCCCTTTTTCTCTCTCTCCTCTCCTCCTATTTGCCTCCCTCCTCACACCTCATCCCCGTCATCACCCTTCCACTCCAGACTTAGGGGTTCCTCCACCTAGGCCTCCCATCCTTCCCCACCGCATTCATCCCCAACGAGCTCCCACTCCTACTCGCCAACCCCAAACTACTTCCACTCCTCCTCCCCGCAGCAGTGTTACCCGCCCCAGTACTCATACCCATAGCATGTCTCGCCCCCGCCACCGCCTGCGGGCTCTCCCGCCCCGTCAATCCAGGGGTAGTAGCCCTCCCCATACGAGAAGTCGGCTGCGGAAGCATGCTCTGCCTGTTGCTGCGCGAAGTAGCCATGGAACTAGCTGGTCTTACTGCGAGACTGGGTTCGCTCATGCGAGGCGGTTGGAGGGATTGGCGCTTGGGGTTGCTGCGCATGTTGGAGGTGCCGGAGCCGGTGGGGGGTTCGACGCGTTCGCGGCCACCGGAGGAGTGAAGGCTGGTGTTGGAGGATGAGGGGGGGTAGTAAGAGTGTGAAGTCTTGGACTGGCGCGGTGTGGCGGTTGGTCTGGCAACGCTGGGGCCAACGCTCTTGGAGAGGGTTTGTTGAGAGTAAGGACCGGGAGAGGATATGCGGTCGCGGAAGGACATTTTTGATGCCGTGGCGTTCGCTCTTTTGATGGTGGGACTCTGCAAGTCTGAGCCGTCCACGGATGGAGAAGCGGTGGTAGCGCGGTTCAAAGGAGAGCGGGTTTGCGGTAACTTGGAAGTGGAGGACTGGCCTAAGGAGGAAGTAGACCTGGCATAGGGCGAAGGGGTGGTTAGGCTCAGAGGCTTGAAGTTATGACCTGTGTCGACGTCGGATGGGCTAAAGGTCGCGTTCCAACGAGGACGGTTGTCGAGTTTGGAGGTTGGGCGAGGGGGTTGGGCGGAGCGGGACGCGGAAGGAGTAGTTGTGCCTGGCCTTTCGCGGTAGTCCGTCTTTACCGGGGTAGTGGCAAAGATGGTGGACATCCGGGGATTGGATGGTGCGGCTTTGCGGGTGACGGTTGAGGCCGAAGCTGGGACGGTTGACTGCCGGCGAGAGGCAGGGGGTTTCGGAAGCGAGCTACCAGGAGTACCCGCCTGTCGGGACTTGGACCGAGCAGTAGGAGGAGCGTTGCGTCCAGTCATGATGACAGACGAAGGTGGTGAGCTCTGAGGAGTCTCATGGCCGCTACCCAAGGGAGACCTGTCGTTGGACAAGATGCTGGAAACGGAATCCCGTAGTTGCTGTCCCTTGGAATAAAGCTCCTCCACGACCGCATCCACATCAACCATCTCCTCCTTCAGATCCTTCCACTTGGCCTGCATCTCGGTATGCAAACGCAAGATCTCTCCGTTGACCGTCAACCGATCCTTGACACCCTTCTCGATGATGGACAAAACCCTCTCGATAGCAGGCCCGTAATGAGTTTTCTTAGCCTCGTAACTTTCCAGCTTCTTGCTCATCATAGGCTGGTTCGTCAAGTGCATTCCCGTGTCAAACGCCTCCTTCACCCTCTCCAAGCTCCTTTGTACCGACTCGTACATCTTCTGCGCCTGTCTGCCTGCGCCCCTGAACACCAACACCCACCGATCCTCACCCAGCTCTTTCCTCAGGGCCTCGGCATCCTTCTCCAGCTTCCTGTACGTAGCCTCGAGACTATGCCTCCGCATCTCCAACTCATCGGAAGCAGTAGGGAAGATATCCTCGGCCCTCGACTGGAAGCCCGCCAGCCTCATGGGCAGAAAATCCAACGACGCCCTAAGCGGCTGCATCCTCGCAAACAGCGCCAACAAACTCGAATCATCCATTGATATGCCCGTTGACGGAGTCGGCAGCGGTGACGTCGGGCTATTCGGAAAGCCAGGATAACTAAACCTCCCGTTACCATGCGCATTAGCCGCCTGCAGCCTGCTCACAATGGACGTCGGTGCCTCCTCAACAATGGTCTCCAAATCCCCGATATCCACCCCGTCCCCGGCCAACATGGCCGTCTTATGCCTCCTCTCCTCCATCTCAAACACCAGCTTGCTCAAGTCATCCACCTCCATCTGGATATCGCCCAACACCACGTTCCACAGCTCCTCCCACTCCATCGCCAGCTCCTCCTGCGACTTGACGGCTCTCAGCGTCTCTCTGATGCGCGCCCACTCGCCCAAGATGCTCTCCATCTGCGCCACCGCCCGGCGCAGATCCTCCGTCGACACCTCGTTTATGTCTTCTCGCTCCTGCAGGTCTTCGATAGCTCCGACATAGATGTTGATCAGCTCTTCAAACCGCACAATCGCCTTTTCGACTTCATCTACTCCTTCGCGCCCGCCAGCGGCCGCCCACTCCACGTCATCGTCGGCTTCGAGGCCGCCAATGACTTCCGAGGCTTTGTAAATCCACCCTCGAATCTGCTCGGCTGCGCCGATAAGCGCCCGGGCGGCTACTTGCGCCGTGGGGATGGCGGCGATCTTGTTGGAGAGAAGCTCGGCATCGGGAAGGGTGATGGAGGTTAGTTGGGCGAGCTGGTCTGCGAAGGAGGCGCGAGATAAGGTGTAGACGGATTGAGGGCGGGAGAGGCCGAGGGGGTTGAAGGAGATGTCGTCGGGGTTGAAGTAATCGCCATTATTGGAGGAGCTGATGGAGGTGGGGCGGTGTTGTGATTGCGAGGGGTATGTGTCCTTTGGTGGAGGCGGGGGCGGCACATCGTCGGAAGACTGTGATGAACTCCGGCGTGAATCGCGGGCTATGTGCTCGTATCGCGTCTCTCGTTGTGCCTTGACGCCATTGCCGTTGACATGATCGGGGAGACGGTATTTGTTGGTGTCCATTTCTGTGTTGCTGTGTGGTGAAGTGGAAGCGCTGTCGTCGTTATCGTGATGTTCTTGTTGTTGAGCTAGTGCGTCACCACCGATGGTGGCGTGTTGTTCATGGGCGGCCTCCTGGGCTTCTTCTGATTCGTGGTGATGATGGAACAGCTTGGATGCCTTCAGGCTCGACGATGATGGAATGCGACCTTTCCAAGGACGACCGCGTCGCTCGATAACGAGGGCTTGAGAAAGCGACAAGTGGTGCTCGTCGAGCTTCTTCAGTGTCTCCTCGGGGAGTTTGCCGATCTCGAGTTCCCGGTGTTGGGGCAGGGATGTCGGTTTGCGCTGGCCACCGAAACCGAGAGCCTTCAATCTCGCAGCAAGACCCGGGGAGGGTTTTCGAGTGGCGCGAAGACCGGGAGGGGTCGGATCGGGAGTGAGGAGGACGTCTGTCGAGAAGCGGGAGTGTCGTGGTGTTGAGGAGGAGGTGGGCGCTTCGGAGTCGGGGTGAATGTGATTTGTAGTATCAGGCCTGCTGTCGCTATCGTTGTTGGCAAAAGTGAATTGTAGCAGCTCGGTAGGGATCTCTGTAAAGGACAGTTCGACGGCGCTATCCTGACGCAGTTGCTGCTGGGCATCGGTATCCAGATCAGAGTCGCCGTCGTCGTTCACCAGTCGGATGGTAAAACCACAGTCACCACTTGCACTGGCTGGAGGAGGGCCAGCAGCTGGAGACCTGGTGGTCATTTGTTGAGGATTATTTTTTCCTGCTGGGAGGTGGTGGTGATTATTGGTCCAGCTCGTGACCCGGATTCGAGACGGTGACTGGTTCTAGAGCGAAGAGAGGCCAATCGACGCCAATGGATGCCGCCGAGATAGGTGCTAGACCACTGACAGGCCCAGATAGGCTAGGCGACGTTGCGATGCTGCAGCTTTCCTGGTCGCAGCTTCACAGTCACTCCTTCACGCGAGGGAGCAGCGGGCGTGGGCGAGCATGCAGCAGCCGCCTCTGTGTGATGCTAGCGTAGTGAACACTAGTCTCGTCACCTTGCTGTGTAAAGGGTGTTTTTTTCCTTTTCTGATCGGCGAATGCGGTAGTGGGTTGAGGCTATGAGGTCAGGTCTCCAAGTATCCCGGCGATCGGGATGGACGGCTGGCGGTTGTCGCGATTGGAGGTTGGTCAGAGTCCGTCGGGTATGACAAGATATGTTTGAGGGGTCCCGTTAATACCGGCGAGGGGAGTAGGTGTGTTTCGGAGCAAGCAGAATGACACGGTCGAGTGGGTAGGTAAGGTAGTCAAAATTGGGCGGGAAGACTGAGAGAAATGCCGAGGATGAGATTGTTTGGTGACAGAAACAGAAAGAGTGAAATCGGTAGAGTGTCACGCCGGGCTTGGCAAAAGTTGGTCTTGAGTGTGAACGGAGTGAGGATTGGATGCCGTCACCAATTGGGGTTACCTCTAGGATAACAACAACCACCAAAAAAAGAAGGGCCTAGCCTTTTAGTCCCAAGATGTATGATTAGGTGAGAAATGGGGGAGAAAACAGAAAAAGTGAAAGGGGCTTATTTGCTTATTTCTGGAAACCCGTAGTCGTCGAGGTAATTTGGGGAATTTGGACAATACCTTACAACTTGTGATGGGTTTCAGCACATCATCCACTGTGGCAACAGCCAATCACGTTGAGCCTTTATGCCAGAGTCAAACACCCGGCTTTGAAACAAGTCACCACAAGTCATGGAAGAGAGCTCCATCAGGAAGCTCCGAGTAGTGACTGGGGACAGATAGAGATATGTTTCACCTGCATTCTGTATCTTCTCCCTCGTCAAGTGAGATGATAACATGGTCAACAACTTAAATAATTGCCGCTTCCCGCCCCGCATTCTCCCTCTATCCACCCATACGTGATATCCTCTGCTGCTGGCATCTCGACCAGTCCATCACATCACGGCCATCACCATCTGGGGGATCTTCCCTCTTTTTACTCTCTAGCAAATGACAAGGTCGCAACCCAAAGAAGCGACATTGGTATCGGCTATCCTCCCTCACCTCATTACAATTACCACTCCCACTACGGCGGTTCACACTTCAGGGGTCTTGTCCACCCAGAAAATAATGTTCATCGGGGCTGACGCTAAACCGGATGTGGCAGTCAGCTCAGAGCCAGGCAAGTAAGGCAGATGGTTTATCGCGGGTTTCTCGGCAACAAGTCTCAGTCAAGTGAGACAGCATGTGAAGAATGCGCATAGGTAGTAACGAGTTCCAACGGGAGAGACATATCTGAAGATTTGCGTTCCAAGAGGTACTAGGTGTTAGATCGTTGAAGAAGTCAAGGGAAGCAAAGCCTCTCACTCATTCCATTGAGACTCGTATCAAAGAAGCTGTGAAGAAAAAAAAGCCGACATCGCATAACATCACCGCCAACAGCTGCACGCTCCCGTTCGAATGCAAGCACACCCACCTCACAGCTTCGTACCTGACATGGCACACTCTCAACGGCGAGTGGACCGTTAGTTACGCAGTAGTGGCCCTGTCCGTCTGAATGGATGACAGAATTGTTTCTTGGACGTTTCTTGGGATAGACAAGGGTTCTTGTTCCCTCTTGTGGGCTTCTATTTCACAAAAGAGCTCTGTGTGTTTGTTGTTCCTCAGCTGCTACCGCGGCACCAACCTGGTGTCACCACCATCAACGGAGACTCGGAGTCCTCTCTCCGCCTACGTAGGTACCTATACACTCATGGCCAAGTGTGGCTTTTGACGACGTTGTGACTTCAGTTGTGTAATGTGTTGACCGAGGTTGCTGACCACCGACTTTTGCAAGCTGTCAACATTTGAAACTCTGAAACAGGGCCTCACCGGCCGGGACGGTATGAGGGAATACGCCAGTCCAGGAAATTGCAGTGACTCGGCAGCACCCGCTCTTCTTCCGTACTTGCATACAATCTAATGCTGGTTTGTTTGTTAGCTTAGTACTCCTAGTATACTGGACGAGATCTATCCCGAATTGTCCTAAACTTCACAAAGAGATAAAATGAATAGTTAGGTACGGGTCGGAAAGGCATTAACAATATTCAATATGGCATATCAAATTTCCGAAATAGCATATGCAAGGTAAGATCACGCTTTGGTTATGGAACGAAATGGATCAATTAGATATATAAACGCCTAGGAAAGTTGACCAGAGGTTTCGAGCTAACAAACAAACCAGTATTGGACTGTACACTACCTACGTAACGGGACCACGGAGCTTGTTCGGAATATACGGGAACGTTGACTTTGGTTAGGTCAGAGATCAGGATAGGTAAGCACCAACTTGATAGTCCGTCGAGGTCAAGGTCAAGGTAGAGGGCATTCCCTAGTAGACTATCTAGACAGGTTGTTAGTGCTATCACAAGGGAGGCCACGGAAGAGTTGCCAGCCAACCCCTGAACGCCATCCGTCGAATGTCAACAAACTAACAAACCGTCTCGACCATCTGAAAGGACACATATGATAACGGAAATTCGTCTTACGTCAACGCCCTCGTAGTGGTCTGTCTACTCGCTTCAACTAGAGTCTCCTCCAACAAATCAGATTTCCCCGAGGGGCGGAGATGGCGATGTAAGGAAGATCCTCCGGAAATGTGCCCTGTGCCATGACGACTGTTAGAGGTAGTGTAAGGTAGCCCCTGTCAGTGCCACTGTCCAGGTCTCCAGGCCTTCCACTTCCCCGCTACTGTCAGAATGTCAGACCTGTCGCTGTTAGTGGACGCATGCAATGGCCCGGCCATTTCAACTGACACTGCCGTGACTGTACTAGCGCCGCCTAACAGCCAAAGGCCTGCAACTGCCTGCTGGGTGCACATATGGCCGTGCTCCGCTTCCACTTGGCTGCAACTGCAAGGGCAGGCAGCACCTGCAGCAGAAGTAATGAGCGGGGTGGGTATTGAGGTAACATGTTTAGGTGCTAGCAGCCTAACGACAGCACACCACACCGTCACCCAATCTGGATGGGCTCCCGACACTCCAACATGTGCTTCTTTGCTCTCTCCGTCCCCGTCGTCCACTTTCCGTCACCAAAAAACCCCTTCCTCATTTCCTGTGCCTGCTTGCCCACCTGCATGTACAAGAATACACAGCACTGCAGAGGCAAACCCCTGACTCGGTCATCAACACCTTCTGTTCCTTCCATTCTCTAATCTTGTGTCTTCCACCCATCGCTTCCTTCCGCTGTGGATCTCTTTGGGGCACAGACAGTTCCCGGACAAGGCTTCAAACATACCTACCTTATTTGACAATCTCTTTTCCAGTGTTTGGTCATCCAGCTTTAACTGTCCACCTACCCATCTACATACACCACAGCCTCAGTCGACCTCTGATCACTGCCTGCCACTGCCTATTCTCCGCCTTGGGCATGTCAAGAGGACAATAACGATCGTCACCCTCGCTATACGTCAGCGCCCAACTCGAGACCTCCCCTCCTACCTTAAAGCTCGACCGCCCACGACCGCCCACGACGAGGCCAGCAGACACCCGAGAACCTGCCAACGGATATATACACGGGTGTAACCCATCGTCGAGAGACATTCGAGACATAGGTCAAGCCAACCGCGCCCGAACATATACCGGACCGCCAGGATGAGCGCTGCCCCAGATAACGCCCCCGTCGCCCGGTGCGAGTCGCCCGAGGCTCTGCCCTCGCCGGCCGTTGGTGCGCCCGCTCACAAGTTCATGCGCTGTGCCTCTGCCACCTCGGCCATCTCCCACAGATCAGGATCCACGGAACACTCGCGCGACTCCCTCGCAAGCGACGCGGGCTCGGCCTTTTCGCGCTCCTCGTCCGGAACCTTTCCCATCACCTCGCGCCGCTCCGACATCAGTACGCTTGGCCACTTTTTCCTCCGATCCCGCGATAAATCGTGGATACGGGACTCTACCGGAAGCTTGGACTCGTTGACGGCTAACTCCTCCATCTCGTCAGGAAGCAGCAGCAAGCGACGGGGCTACATGCGCCCTCAAGGAACCGACTTTGCCCAGAGCGCCCGCCAGCGCGAATCCGTCCTGAGTCTCGGAAGCATCGCCCACCTGCAGTACTACTTTGCCCGGACGGGTCTCCTGGACGGCAAGGGCGCCCAGTTTGCTCGAAAACGCCAGTCAAAGGCGCAAACACTCGATCTGTCCATGCTCGAGGGCGGCGATTACGAGATACCTAGGGTGTTGAGCTTTGAAAACGATTCGAGCTATGCCTCCATGGGCAGCAGTCCAAATACCCCAGGGCTCGAGTCCGAGATCAGGTCGCCCACAGGGGACGAGCTCAACATGGAATTCCAGCCGCCCGAGGAGGAGTACGGATCGGATTATGATGAGGAAACAGACACGCAACATATGCTCCCGCCGACGGTTTCGACATACAACCACCGCGAGAAGCCGATACCCAAGCCTCCATCCATGAAGGAGCTGCGATCAGACTTGACCTCCGCTCTCGACGCCGCCGAGCGATCCCTAAAAGAAGCCAAAGAAGCCACCGCGCCCGCGGGCGAGTCTTCACCCACCTCCGACCGAGTCGTCGTGCCACCCGCCATCCTCCTATCCGACACGTCAAAACACAACTCATCCGAACAAGATTCCTCCACCCCGGTCACCCCAACCGTCCCCCTCAACCCCACCGGCTGGTACGAAATCCAAGGGATGCACATCCTCGACGTCATGACCCTAGCCATCCGCGCCGCCAAGATCTACTACACCTCCCACGAGCGCCCGGACCGATTAGACGCCATCAAATCCGAAAAAAACGTCCGCTCCGACCTGCTCTCAGTAATGGACATCCTAAAGAGAATGGCCACGCGTGGGTTCATCGGCGGCATGCGCGACGACGAGTTCCAGACTATGAACCAATGGATCAAATCCCTGCGCGATATGCTTTCCAAAGAAGACGAAATGGAGGCCGCCGAGCAAAAGGAGCGCGAGTCCTGGACCTGGCTAAAACCGGAAAACTGGCCGACCGACGAGAACGGGAACCAGATCGAGCGCGAGGAGGCGTTCATTCACTCCATGTTTGCCTGTCTACCTTCTCCCCCGCCGCTGTCTAGTCTCCCGCCGTTGCCGAAGTGGACGCCCATTGATCGCTCGTCAGCTAACCCGGAACCGACACCATTTTTGAGGGAGCTGAGTAATGGGATTAGGCTGGTGCATCTGCATAATTGCGCCGTAAGAAAAAGCAGGAGGAGATTTGGTGCTATCCCCAGTTTCCACGCAGACACGCAGAAGCCCTATCGGGCGGCGGATAATCTAAGGTACTGGATGAAGGCGGCGGAGCTGAGGTGGGAGGTGATGATCAAGTGCGACGCGCTGGGGTTGCAGTATGCTAAAGACGGAAAGCTGGAGAATCCGGAGGAGGGGGGAAGGATGTGGGTGGACTTTGAGGAGGCGGTGGTGAGGTGGTGTAGAGGGGTGAGGGAGGAGGTGGAGGGGGAGTTGAGGGGGGTGTTAAGCTATAGAAGGAGGGGGAATACCTTGAGGGGAAGGGAAGGAATGGGAAAGGGAGGGGATAAGGAATGAAAGATGAGGGAAAGGTATATATATGAGAGAAGCCTGAACAACATGAGACACGGAGGCTGAGACCCGAGAGGAAGGAGGATGAAACACACACACACACACACATTTTCATGCATATGGCATTTTTTACATATACCACATTGGCACAACTGGCACAACTGGTTACTGGATTACAACTCATGGAGGGAAGGACATGAAAGAGAGCATTTAGCATCATTTTTCCCATTCTTACATACACTCGCAATTTTGCATTCACGAACGTAAAATTTTTTTTTTTTATTTTTTTTTTTACATATTCTTGGTTATGGAACGGTTTGCCACTTCTACAGGATTCAGTTTATCTCTACAAGCTCTCTGACTTGGTGATGATGACGACGCTTACGTAACCGGGACCATTTCACTGAGTGGTGTTGTAGTAGTGGTCCACGAAACGGGAACTGGAGTGGGAGCGGGAGGTTAAATACGATAGATAGCCCCTTTTTCAAAGTAAACAAACAAACAACCACGCAACCACTACATAGGTACGTATTCACCACCTCGGAATGGGCACTCAATTTTCACACCCGAGGCTCCTTTGCTTCAAGCGATGTCTTCTTTGATTTTAGCAGGATAACTAAAATACTACGAACGCCATCTACACCAGCAACTCCGGCTCCAGAAAACATGAAGCCCTCCGGCTCAATCACCTTTGTCGCCTGAGAGTTGTAGATGATCGAATAGGCATGTAGACTAGGCAGTGACTGGCGCTCCCAACGCTGCCAATCGGCAACGGTCTTACAACCTAGATTCTCCGAGTCCGGGGAGCCCTTCAAGTTGGAACTCTCTCTCTCTCCTGGAAGTACGATGGCCCGAGGAGATTTGTTGACCCTTTTGAGGTCTCCTTCTAGAATGGCTTCATGTATTGTACGTAGGCCAAGCGCCTTTGTCATAAATTCGGAGGGCTTTATATTGAATAACAGCGGTCTGGGCAGGGTACGGTGGGCATTCAGCAAGGCTCACATGGCCTGCCGGACCCACCAAACAACTTCCCCTTTTAACTGTCCAGACCTAAACTCCACGAATGATAAAACTCAATGCTGCGCAGTTGGCGCATACCGTAGACTTGGCTCGTCTCTTTCGACTATAAATGCCTTGTAATCCCGCTATAATTTAGGGGATATTTGACATGTCAAGTCGTGCCAAGCTCGATTGCCTGGCCGATGAGCTTGAGCTCTTTGGCTATTTTAGTCTACTCCGACTCCGTTGCAGGAAGATACGTTAAGTGCGATAAATTCTAATGAGGCATAACACTTATCCCTCCACCTCCAGCACCTCCAGCACCTCCTCCCCTTTTCCCTGCTCCTCCTCCTCCTCCAGCAGCACCACCTCCCCTAGACCCAGCTCCTCCCCCTCTCGTCGTCTTCGGTGCAGTAGACGCACCCCTCTTCCTCGTAGTCTTCGTCCCACTTGCTTTCCTCTTCGTCACTCCCCCTCCCGCACCAGCAGCCGAAGAACTCGCCCTCTTCTTCCTATAATACTTTTTTCCACCTGCTCCTCCACCCCTCCACCCCGAGCCCGACGCTCTCGAACTCGATCCCGATGCACGACCTGAGCCGTAGCTACCTTTGGAGGAGCTGCCGCCGGAGGTGTACATGGAGAGTTGTTCGCGGAGTCGCGCATCCTGCACGGCTTTGGAGACGGGCGGACCTGTTGAGCCGGAGAAGTAGCGGGAAGATTCTAGGTCTGAGTCATCATCTTCTTCGTCATCGTCAGAGTTTTCGGAGGTGGTGGTGGCGTCGGGATCGACGGCGTCGTCGAGGTCGCTTAGGCCGTAATCTTCTTCTTCTTCCTCGATGGGTTCTCCGCGGCGGTTTACTGCTCTTCCTTTATCTTGTCCTCGCGCAGCATTTTGGGCGGCCGCTGCTTGTCCCCGGGCTGAAACATTCCGTCGTCCAGGTGGTGGTGGTGGTGGTGCTGGTGCACGAGGTTGAGGTTCATCCTCATCACTACTAATCAAATCTACCACCTCTTTCCCTCCTCCCTTCTTATTCCCCCCTTTCCCACTTGTCTTCCCCCTCTTTGTCCCCTGATCTTCGGCACCATCAGCCACACAAGGATTATCATACCCGCCCCCCATCATATCCCGATAATTCCCCCAAAACCGCTCCACAAGCGGGATGAACTTGGCCCCGTACAGATCTACTTTATCCTGGTTGATATCCTGGATCGCGCGCATCTGGTCCAGCGTGCGCGTCCACCGGATTGCCATTTCTCTATACTGGGTCTCGGTAAAGATGGGCTTGCGCATGTGATTCTTGTTGCGGAAGTCCTCCTCGAAGACTTTTGCTTCTTCGACAAAGGCATCGACAATGTCCTGGTGGACCTCGTCCAGCTGAGCGAAGCGGGGGTTCTTCATGGTGCGGGCATCGATGGGGGGACCCAAAGTGGCGAGGTGTTGGGAGAGGGTTTGGGATTGTTGGGTGTGGGAGAGGGTGTCGTAGAGGGTGGTTTGACGGTGTTGAGGGCGGGTAGCGCGGGAGGCTGGACCGCGCCGGGAAGGGCGGACAGGTTCAAAGGCATCTTCTTCCTCATCGGGTTCAACGTTGTCGGATACGACGAAATTGTCGCGCTCGTAGCCGTTGGCGTGAAGAGGGCCGTGAGGACCGTCGGAGCTGGGCTCTTCGTAGTCGGCCATGAGGGTCGGTAAGACCTTTCCGGAATTTCTTTTCTTGGTGGCTCGCACGGGTGAAGAGACATTTGTTGATGGTGGCGGTCGTCGCAAGGTAGGAAGTTCGGGCTCACCCTTGTCCTCGTCGACAGGACGGCTCCGCTGCTTAGGCCGAGACGGGGGTTCGACGGACTTGTTCGAGGGAACTGGCAGTTGCAACCGCTTGCCGTTGTAAAGGTAAGCATCAGCTTCAGGGCCGGTCTGCAAGCAGCACGCAGTGTTAGCAAAGCAAAGATGCAAGTAAGAAAGCGGCAACCCGGGCAGGACTCACAACATAGTAAGTAATAGGCATCCCCGCCCCATTCATAATATTATCCTCGCCCAGAGCCTTGTGGAAATTCAGCTGCAGCACGATCCTCTGCAGCTCTCTCTGCGTGCTCCCCTTGGCGATACCAAAGTGGCACACGCCACCATGCTCGTTCTTCTTCTTGCCCATCAGGATATCGCACAACTTACCCAGCGTGATGGGCTGCTGGCTCTTCACCACCTCGATCGCAGCGAAGGCGATTTCCGTAAAATCCCTCATCTCCGTCGACTTCGAGATGCGCCCCAACCGGCAATTGTCGCATCCTTCTTTGCAATCACGGCGGTCAAACGGCTCGCCAAAGTACTGGAGCACTTCGACGCGCCGGCACGTGTGCTGCGATTCGCAGTAGTTGACCACGCGGTTAAGCATCTGTAGCTGACGCTCCTTTTGGGCGTAGTCACCGTCACCGTCGGCGATCATACGGCGCAGGGATTGAATGTCGCCGTAGGCAAAGTACAAGTAGCAGTCAGATGGCTTGCCGTCACGTCCGGCGCGACCGGTTTCTTGGTAGTAACCTTCGAGGGACTTGGGGATGTGCTGGTGGATGACGAAGCGGACGTCGGGCTTGTCAATACCCATACCGAAGGCGATGGTGGCTACAACGACTTTGACTTTGCCGCTCTGCCATTCGTGTTGGACTTTGATCTTTTCGTCGGTGGTGATGGAGGCATGGTAGTGCTTTGCTTTGATGCGGTGTTTTTCTTGGAGGTTTTTGGCGATGTTCTCCGCGCTCTTTCTTGATAAAGTGTAGATGATACCCGTTTGGCCGTCATACTTCTCCCGAATCAACTCGGCAATTCGACCAATCAGATTCTGCTCCTTCACCCTGACCTCATAGTAAAGGTTCGGGCGATTAAAGCTCTGGGAGAAAGTCTGGCAGTCCTCCATTGCCAGGTTATGCTTGACATCCAAAATCACGTTTTGTGTTGCCGTAGCTGTCAATGCCATGACCGGGACTCCGGGAAACCTCTTACGAAACTCTCCTATAGCTTTGTAGTCAGGTCGGAAGTCATGGCCCCATTGACTGACGCAGTGAGCCTCGTCGATAACGATTCTGGCCAATTTGTTCCTCTGGTAGAGGTCCCTCATCTTGTTGACGAATGTCTGGTTCTTGCTAACCATTTCCGGGGTGACGTAAAGCAGTTGGAGTTCATGCTCAGGATGCTCAGCATCAAGCTTTTGAAACACCATTCGGCGCATTTCTGAATTCATGTCTCCGTTGAAAGCGTAAGCTTGGATCATCAAGTTTGCCAAATGGTTGACTTGATCCAGCATCAGACTTAGCAGGGGGGAAACCACGACAGTGATACCGCGAGTCCTTCCACTCTTGACTACAGCCGGCAACTGATAGCAAAGAGACTTGCCACCACCAGTAGGCATCAACACAAAGGCGTCCTGTTTCTAGTCAGCGATATTCTCTCCTTCCCTTCGGCGAGACATGGGGCAGAGAAAACTCACCTTCCCCCCCAAAGTAGCATTAATAGCCTCCAACTGATTCTCCCTGAACCCCGACATCCGAAACCTGTCCTTCAACGCCTTCCGCACATCATTGGACCACGCATACTTCATCTTTTCGGGCGGCATCGACAGCTTTGCCTGCAGCGACTTGGCCTTCTTGGCATTGGCATTTTCGTTCCGTTTTCTCGGTTTGATCGTGGTCGCCGTGGATGTCGACATGACCGAGCGTGATCGTAACTGATTGTTGGTGGTGGCCGTGGAAGTATAAGTCTCGACGCTGTCCACTGCTGCCAGGAGGTCGGCGTCGTCGTCCTCGTCGTCGAAGTAATCGTGGCCGTGGACGGGTTTGGACGAGGCGGTTTTGACGGGGCTGTTGCGCTGAGGAAGGGTTGCCTGGAATGGAGCAGAAGCTGGGGCGTGCTGTTCCATGAAGGGGTCTTCTTCGTCGAACATCACTGCTTCTTCCGCCGAGATATCAGGAAAGGAGTTATTAGTCGGTCTGCTCTGATACGAGGCCGGTGTCTGGCGCGACGTATGAAAGCTCGGCGTCGGAGGTGGTGGCATCCGGTGAGCAGCCTGCTGCACAGCAGAGTGTTGGGTCTGCAATATAACCTGCTGAGAATTGTGATATTCCGTCGTCGGCAAAACAGGGGGCTCAGTCCTCTTCGAAGGCGTCGGAGTCGCGATGATGATCGGCTTCCTCTCCTCCTCCTCCTTGAGGTCAAAAGCCATCTCCGTGATCCCCGCCGCCACAATATTCCTCGTCAGACTCCTCTCGATAGCCTCAACCTCATCAGTTAACTTGTCCACCTGGGCCATCAGCTGCTCTTCGTAAGCCTCGTCTTCTTCCGCATAAGCGCGAACAATTTCATCGTTGATGGATTCTTGCTCTTGTCTTTTCTTGACGTACGACTTGTGCTCTTCTTGGAGGGCTTTGAGCGCAATGTCCCGTCGCTTGAGCATTTCCTTTTCCTTCTTGACCTCTTCTCTTGCCCGATCTCTTTCTTCCTTGGGCAGTCGCAGGCAGTCCCGCAGCTTGACCATGTTCTCCTGAAGCTCGTTATTAACGGCGTTCAGTTCTCTTTCCAAGATTGTGGGCTTTTTAACGAAGAGATCCAGAAGGGGTTTGTGAAGCTTGTAATCGAACTCCTCAAAGTTGCTGTTCTCCCTTGTGTTGAGAGGGTCTTCACTTGGTGGCGGCATTGATGGCGGCAGCGAGCTTTCGGCGAGGGTGCTACTTTGCGCAAAACTTTGTCCGATAGTACTCGGCGCAGTAAAACTTGGTCCAACCGACGGCTGCTGCGCTGGCCTTTCCACCGACTCAAGCAGCTGGTTGCGCGGTGTGTTCAAAGGCTCTAGCGGTTTCCGTGATGGAAGATCCATAGGCGGCGGTGGTGGTCGACTTTCCACAGACTCTAGGGTTGGTAGAGTGGACTCGACCGGTGGCCTACTAGGCGTGTCCATAACCGTGTCTTCGTCCAAACCCAATTCACGTGTGGTGGTCCCACCGCTTTTGAAAGACTCGGCACTCCTAGGCAGCGACCCAGCAGAAAGAGGAGTGAAGGCCTCATCCTCCGAGTCCATAACTTCACTGCGCCTTGGCTTTTTTGCGGTGGTCGTAGCTGGGACATCTCCCATCTGCTTCGACTGCGGTCTTGGCGTTTTCAAACCTTTCGGAGATCCAGAAGATTTTCTCTTGCGGGAGTTGTCGACACCCGGACTCGATAGAAACGATGGCTCTTCATCCCTTTCAGCTTGCTGGTTTTCGGTTGCCGTGCGTTTCTCAAACGAAGCCTCTCTCCTCTTAGGAGACCGACCCCTTTGCAGCGCTACCGTAGGCGGCAGTCTCATCGACACAGGCCTTGATGTAGCCTTCGGCCTTGGCGTAGTTTCCCGATCGCCCTCAACCAGCTTATTAATATCCATAAACTCGTCTTCCTCGTCATCATCGTCAAAGAGCGAGACATCCTCATCTTTCATGTTGTAGTCATTGGATATCTTCCTCTTTTTGACCTGGCGAGGCCTGCTCCCACCTCTTTCATCCACGGGATCCGCTCTTTCCGCAAACTCCTCCCGCCACAGTAACTTGCCATCGCCGAACCCTATTAGCGAACTCGAAGCGACTGTGTTGTCGTTGTCTTTGTCGTTGCGATCGTGGTCATAGCTGCTGTCGTCATGATCGAGTTCTTCGGTAAGATCAACGGCGTCGGAGAAGATGTCGTCGTCCACGAGAGGACTGTCGGGCGTGGGCGCTGGATGACGGAGGTTTTTCTTGTCCTTGAGATGTAGAGCATGGGGAGCTGGCGAGTCGGTCTTTGGGCGGATCAAATTGGTCGAGGGGGACTGCCGAGCAGCTAACGAAGCCGAGTATGCGCGTTGGAGCGGGCCGACGCTGGCGCCGGTGGTGGGGGCAGGTGTGAGTAGGTTTTGGGGTGGCCGTTGTTGGGGTGTTGGTTGGGGTCTTTGTGCATATGTAGTATGTGCATGTTGCTGTGCTTGCTGTTGTTGCTGTTGATGATCAAAGGTACTGGAACTGGCACTTCCATGCTTAGCGGAAGCTGACCTAGACCCAGACCCAGACCCCGTCGACGACAAGGAGACCAAGTGTGGCCGTGGCAGGTTATTCTTGACCGAGAGCTTCGCCATTCCTCCAACTCCAACTGGATCCTGATCCGTCGATGCTACCTCCGGGGCAATCTGTTGGCGTGTAGCGGGTCGGGCGTCATTTGTCGAGGATGTGTTTGTTCCAGGTGTGGAGTTCGTGTATCTCGAAGTCGCATGAGTTGAGGTCAAGGTTGGGTTTGGAGTTGGTTGTTGTGGTGGTGGTGGTGGTGGTAGTGGTGGTCCCAGTGGTTGTTGTTGGACTGATACTGGCGCAAAGGTTCTTTGCTGTGAAGGTCCTTCGCGTCCTCCTCCAAGACTTGGGTTGGTGACAGCCGGAGTGGGATATAACAAATCCTCCTCGATCGCGCTTGTTGTCGTTGCACTCGTAATCGCAGCAGGATATACAGGCCCCTGAGGAATGGCAATAGTATTTCCCGACCTCTTTAACCAAGAAACTTGCTCCCCCAAATTGTTGCGCGTCATGAGCGTAGATTGCGCTGTCGAACTTGTAAGCAACCGGCCGAGCACGCCGTCGGACGCATTGGGATTTAGCACTGTAGGTTCACCACCGCTCGCGACCGAAGCAGCAACTGAGCCGGCAGTAAAATGGTAAAGAACTTTCAAGGACTGCGGCACCCACGACGACAGCGACGAACTAAAAGTGGAAGAAGACGAGGAAGGCGGCAACGACCGGGAGCTACTGCTACTGCTACTTCCAGAGGACGTCAACGACGACAACTGATTGGATCGCGTGTCAGACGTGTTCTGCTGCGGCGGTGGGGTATTATTACAGGAGCTTCCTTCCCGTTCCGCCATGGCGCGACAAAAACACACACCCCCCACACAAAACGCGCCGTCAGGTGCTTGCGCGTGCTGCCTTGTCTAGGTGGTTATGCAGGTTTTGGCAGGAAAACTCTTATCTGCATATGCTAAAGCACCTACCCCCTGTTAGTGACGCACTTCCCTTGCTGCGTGTAAGTGTTAGTGCAGTGGTTTGGCAGCCTTAAGACGGTCAACACAGTCCTTGAACACTATTGGTTGTTTAGGCAAGTGAATTTGATAATTGGCGATTGCAACACGTCGAGATCAAAGAAACCGTTTGTTTCTCTCTTGTCGTCTTGTAGGAGATGGCGAAGGAAGAACCAATAGTAGATTCTCGTACTCTTTCTGCTTTGGCCCTTGTTGTAGATCTGAAGGTGCCTGGGGGTCTCCAAGGACTGGATATTGAGTCTAGGCTAGACTAGGCTGCCACTGGACAATCGCAACCAGCTGCGCGCGCAGTGATGATTAGTGTACTGCGTGTAAGCACATAACCATGGAGTCAAAACATACCCAGGTCGGATCGTAGCTCTTTCCAGTGACGGGGTCGTTGGCCCAGTCGATCAGGTAGAACAGCCGGCCCTTTTCGGTCTTCTCCCCAGCAATGCGCCGGACAGAGTAGAATGTCTCGGACGATTCCTTCTNTGGAGTCAAAACATACCCAGGTCGGATCGTAGCTCTTTCCAGTGACGGGGTCGTTGGCCCAGTCGATCAGGTAGAACAGCCGGCCCTTTTCGGTCTTCTCCCCAGCAATGCGCCGGACAGAGTAGAATGTCTCGGACGATTCCTTCTTCAGCTTCTTAGCCTCGGTTGACTTTCCACGGCGCCCTCGGGGCATGACCCTCCCGGTAAGGTATTGACGTAATCCGCAAGCGATGGAGGAGCGTCGAGTACAGTTGAGAGGACGCAGCTGGTAGTACCGACAAAGTGGAAGGGAAGGACGAATGGTAGACGAGGATGGGGGGGGTCACCGTTGGTTCCGTCGTTGTTCGTGGTCGCAAAGCTCTCCAGGTCGTTTGAATATCTTGACGGCGGCACCAGGACTTTGATTTGGACTTGGACTGGGAATGGTCGCGGACGCGGATGTTCGCGTCAAGAAGGAAGGGATGGATTGGGAGGAAAGATTGATGTTTCGGTGGGCTGAGCGGCTTCGATTTGGACTTGGGTTTGTCGAATAATTGGGCAGGATATGGGTGAATGTTGTTACAGCTGCTACTTCTGTTGCTGCTGCACGCGGCGTAGCGTAACCCAGTCCTCTTGAAGTACGTAGGGTTTCGCAGGGCTCGTGATGGTGGCGTTGCCTCTCCTCGTCCTCAAGTGCTGTGTTGCTCTGGCTGTTACTGCTCGGGCTGTTGCCTCCTGTTGCTGTCACCGTCGAAAACTCGCAGATATCTCAAACTTCGTGGTCTCCAAGCTCTGCTCCAGGTCGTTTGAATTTGTCGCAGGGGCCTTGCGGTGACCGACGATATCAACCGAGGCCAAGGTTTCTATCCAAACGAAGAACAAAGTCAGACGGAACCAAGCCTGCCAATCGTTACTGTCGAAAAGATAGTGGGTTTCTTATATCGTAAGCTCGGTTACCTATTAACAGGTAGATATTCTCGGTGATCCAAATTGTGAAGTTTATCGCCTTGCTTACTATATCGTATCCGCCGTTCAGTCGTTGAGTCGTCGGGCAGCTGTCGGTGTCGCGTCTCCGTCGTCCACATCTCCTCCTCCATCACCCATCTCTCACCTCCCCTTCATTCTCGGCTAGGAGGTGATCCTAACCTTCCCATCCTCCCCGCAAGCGGACCCCCCGCTCCTCCGTAGGCGCTTATCGTCTCCGCTTGCGACACGATGCAATCTGATATTTGGCCCTCGCCTAACTGGCGGCGAAAAGGTGGGATTGAAAGAGGAGTCATTTTGAAGTTTCATCGAACCGAAACGAAGATAGATAGGTATTTGCGGAGATTGAAAGAGGAAAAGAAAAAGAAAAATAGTAATTGTAGAGATAACTCCGGGGTCGGAATTAGAGAAAAAGATTGGGTATAGAATATATTTCCGAGAGTTGCGCATATGTCTGCGAAAAGAAGATGATGATTGTGGAGATGACTCCGGGGTTAGAATTAGAGAATAGATTGGGTATGGAGTAGATTTCCTGCCTGTATATGGGTTACGTGTACTTGACGGCCCTATGTCCTTGAAAAATTATTTCGTAGAGGACATTTAGGTTGGAAGTGGTCAAGTTCGAAGAAAAAGAGAAGCGGAGGAATAAGAGAGTAGAGGGGTGGTGGAGGGGAAGAGGCAAGCAAGCATTATTTTTGCCGGCAATATTTGCTGCCTGGATCAGATCTTGTGTAACTTTCCTCCCGGATATTGGATCTCTCGAGCCTTGTGGCCGCCTCCTTCAATGCTATACCATTTGGCACACTCACAATCCTCATAGACAAATGGTCAGGCTATACCACATCACACGATCACGTCGCACGCACAAATCTTCGCCGAGTCAACGCTCAAATGTGTTCAACAGGTATATTACCACCAGTTTGCTTGATGCCTTCAATACTTTTCCTTCCATGACCATTTATGATCACCGTATCCAATCCAGGGGCATCACAATGCCATGCCACCAAGCACCTTCTCCCAGAACCAAGGTTGTCACCATGCCGCCCTTACTACCCTACTGATGATTTGAAGCATGAAACAATGTTCAATTAATCTCCAAATTTAGTGATCACCAATAAACAATACTGCTGCTTCCTCGGAAGCGCATCAAGCTATGGACGGACGTAGCCGATCTCAACCCCTCTCTCTAAGAACAGCATGAACAAAAACCCCCCAAACTTGCCAAGTTTCAACCAAGAAGCCAAAAGCAAAAGAAGCCAGCCCTGCGCCGTGCGGGAACTATGAACAGAATGAGAAGCTACGAGATATGTGTTATGTGTTTGTATATATCGCAAAAAATCCCCGGACGGTGTGGTGTGAAGTCCAGCCGTGTGTATATGAACAAGTATGTAAAGACGTGTGAAGTTTTTGTGTCATCTATGCAGCAAGATGAAAGAAGATCAAAGCTGCTATCCAAGTATGATGATGAAGCGAATTAGGTGATCAAGGAGATATGTAAGTCGACCGTGAACGCCAGTTTTGTTGCTTGTTGGGTGATAAGGAAATATGTTGACGTTGTAGTGACAGACAGGGTATATGGTGGTAATAGATGATGATAATGATGATAATGATGATGATGATGATGATGATGATGATGATGATGATGATGATGATGCAGGCAAACACCATGCCATGCCAGGCAATGCTCGTCCAAAGAGGTTGTGCCGTCATTGTTGAAAATGAACGTTAAAAGGGGATAAAAGGGGAGGGTATCTCAACAACCGACAAATCCAAAATCCAGAGAGAAATGTCATTCCAAAGTCATTCCGGCTTCATTCCAGCCAGCTTTTCCACCGCATGCTCGCTACAGCCATTACGGCCTCTGTGTCGGGGGCTTCTTACCCCCCTCTCTTCAACCCCATCCCCTCTACCCCCAAGTTCGGCACCTCCACATGCCTCAGCCCCAAAACACCCTCATCCCTCCTCCGATCCACAAAGCTATTGCACTCGCTCACCACCAGACTCCACTCCGCCAGCGCTCTGCCAGAATACACCGCGCCCGAGGCATAGATCCCTACGGGCTTCTGAGCGCGGACGGCGAGGTTCAAACGGTTGACTTCGCTGTCGAACCCAGTAGGAGGAGAACGCGCGCGTGCAAAAGGGCTGCCGTCTTGCATGCTTGCAGCAGAGCGAGTCTTGACTAGCGGGCCTTCATCATCAGACTCGCCAACACCGTGTGCGAGGTTGATGCTTGTTGAGCGGCGGCGGTTTGGGTTTCTTTCTGGGGGAGGTGGGGAGGTTTCGATGGAGAGAGGACGAGCATTGCGGACGTGGTTGATTAGGCCTGTTTCTGATTGTCCGCTGTAGGTCCGGGTGACGGGTGGAAGACCGGGCTTGATGAGGTGCGAGCCGGGGCTGCTGTAGATCTCGCGGTTGGGAAATCCATCCGAGGAGACGATGGCGCGGGTGAGAACCCTGGACTGAGCGGGAGCTGGAAGGCGAGGTCGGTACAGGGCCATGTCGCGCTGGGGACCGACGGTGCCCTGCCATGTGAGAGCGAACCGGAACACAAAGGTGGCCGCATCATAGACAGGGGCGGATCCGGTTGATGAAGCCGAGTCGGATGACGGCTTGGCGTTCATTGAGGAGTTCTGCTTCGGAGGCGGAGGAGGGCCAGCCCGAGCTGCAGCGGCCGCAGCAGCAGCCGTTTCGCGCCTAGCTTGCTCGAGTTCTTCATCCCATGTCCGCTTACCGTTTGTGGCGCCATTAGGTAGGTGGGCCTGCGAAGCGGAAAAGGAGAGAACCTTGCCCAGGAGAGACCATCTCTTCTTGGAAGTCTCTTCGACCCTCATGCTCGACCTGTTATCATTATTGGTGAACTGGTAGTCGGAGACGCCATCCATTCCTGGGAAGGAGCTGGTGAAGGAGTCGAAGCCAAGGTACAAGGGCGTTTGCGTCGGCTGAACTTCGCTTCGGATGATCAAGAATCGCTTGCCGGGCGTTGGGAGACACGGCGCTGTCGAAGGGGGCATACGACCCTCAGCTTCAGCAGTCTGCCACATCCAGAGGTAATGCGACCAGACAGTTCTCAATCGCTGTGCAACAAGCAGGAAGATTTTGCTATGCGATGGTTAGCAGACTAGTACAAAGACAGCCACGAAAGGGGAGGCGGGGAAACTCACTTATCCAACTCATTAACACTTCCAGTGTCCCTACAGACACGCCAACACAGCAGACGCATGTAGTAGGCGCGAACCATGGGACACCAATGATTGAAGAACTTCTCAAACGTCTCCTCCGTCAACAACCACTCACAGCACACCCTTTCCTTACGTGCCGGATCAGCAACGATAGCATCCCACACTGAGTAGATGAATGAGATGATGCGAATCTCGGACATAGTATTGTTGGAATCCATGATCATATTGGCAACCTCGAACCAGAAGGGCCAGTCAATGTAGTTAATGAGCGAACTAGGGGTATCGAAGGCGGAGATGGGCATCGACTCCTGAATAGGCGAGGTAGCGACGCTGTTGTTCTGGTTGTCCTGGTATGTGCTAAGCGCCGTAAGCGCCTCCTGGAGGAAGTCGCAAAGCATGAAGCAAGCGGCATGCTCATATCTTGAAGTCCTCTTGGTCGCGGCGACCATAACGGCCATGAATGACTCGGCAAAATTATGCCTGATCTCGGATCCGACCACAGACTTCTCTGATAACATGTCCTTCAGCAAGGCAACAAGTCTGTTCTCGTCCATCCCCTTCAAGACATTGCTGGGTAGCGAGAGTCCAGTAGCGCCGGTCATGGTGGCGTCCGTGCCGTGGAGACTATCAGCGATCGGTGGTCCTAGCAATGCGTCCATAGAGGCCTGACGGTGAATCGCGCCATCCAAAGTCGAGAGAAGCTGAGCATGCACAAGGACAAACGCTGGGGCACGTGCCTTCTCAACTAGAGGAAGGCCTTCCGGCATGAAGTCGGCAGCAAGAATGTGATAGTACTTGCAGAAAACGTAGAACAAGTCGGTATCGTCTCCTCGCCATCTGGAGACCCAGGGACCGTGCCAGGCAATCTTGGCTTGGTTTAGGGGTAGCTTCGCTGCCAGGCGCAACTTGTTGCCCAATGTCTTGATCGAGGTCCAACCCAACTTCCCCAGATGTGGTGGGAAGAGCGCCACAATATCCTCACTCTCGCCTTTACTCCTCCTTGGAAGCCCAAGCTCGTCAGAGGTCCGGCGCAGAAGATCGCTATTCAATTGCCAAAGACGCACGAGAACGTCCGCTATCCCAGGGACGAAGAAAAAGGCATAGGCGCATGCCTTGCCGCTCCAGTTGACCAAGCTAAGAGGCGCATGTCGTAATGACATCTTGTCTACCACGAGAGCCATCTGCCTGGTAAGGCTGTTGACGAACATGGTCCGGACATTATGCTCAGCGGATTGGGCGACAAAGTCGATGGCGGCCAACTCGGTTTCGTCTGCGGTGGACTGTGTCGACGATCGGGCGCGAACACGCTCCTCTGGCGAACGTTGTGATAGCGGCTGGAAAGAGCTGGTGCATGACCTCCACTCTGGGCGCATCATGATAATGGTGATGGTTTCGAGTAACATCGGCCTGTCAACACCTGCCACGGGTTGTAGGTTAGTGCCCAACGTGGGAGGAGGGGGCATGGCGGATCCGGTGCCCATGGACACGGCGAAAGCATTCCTTTCCAGCCTGGACCGCCCAGCATCCAACATGTCCAAAAGGCCGTTCCACCATTTGTTCAATATTGTTGCTCGGCGGTCAAAGTCTTCAGGGGAGAGCTGCTTTGTGTTCGAGTTGGATGGGTGGTGTGACGTGCTGCGGAGGAAAGGTACAAGCGTCGATCGTATTACGTTCATTCGCATGGGGGTCGAATTCTTGGCCACGAATCTGGAAAACTCGCTATCGAGCGTTCGGAAGGTCGACCATAGCGGGTCGCCCGACGAAGGGTGTGGCATGGTGATGCTCGTGTCTGCGGTTGACTGGGATGCGTTTTCCGAGGTAGCTGCTGTAACAATAGTGTCCAAAGACGAATTCCTGGTTGTTGACGGGGCGTCGCTGTTGCTGCTGAAAACATTGTGTTTGGCATCCTTTGCTTGCAACAACTTTGTGGTGGTAGAGGCAGTGGTGTCAATGCCGGAGGACGCGTTGCTGTCAATGTCACTTGATTTGGAGCTGTTGTCAGATGAAGCAGATACCGAGGTGGATGACGAGCTTTTGAAAAAGACACTTTGGGGTCGCTGTTTCATCCGAGCCACAATGGTGCTTGCCCGCTGTAGAGCTCGGCTCCGGCTGCTTTCTTGTGGCCGGCTGGCATCTGCGTCACCACCTGCCCCTGTGGCGCTCCCACTAACACCCCCAGCAGATTTATCCTTCCTACTGCCAAGCCCGAGCAATCCTTTGGACGTCCTGCGTCCTTCACTGTGTCCCTCGGCTGGCGATAGTTTTTCGAGCTTTTTTGCGGGTGGTGACGGAGACGTCGAAGTCGAAATCCACGAGCGCTTCGCATAATCGGCAGAGGATTCTACGCTGGCCGTCTTGGGTCTCTGCAATTCCTTTGTTGACTCCTGCGGCCCGCCAGCATGATTCGGTTTCGACAATTTTCTGGTGCGACGGTCCTCGGCGGTCTCCTTGGCGTCATAGATCACAGTCGTGGTCGAACCAGGCATCCATGAGCGCGGACGATGAATCATTGATCTCCTCCGAGGAAGGGGTTCTCGCGCTGGCGACTTGGGGGGGATGATTGGGGTTGTCGAGGTTGTGGTCGTCGTCGTCGTCGTCGTCGTCGTCGTCTTCGCTGTGGTCGGCTCGGTTGTGCTGACGGGTACAACAGCGGGCGCAACGGGCGCAATAGCGGGCGATGTGTCTGGCTCTGCGTCCTTGATTGTAACGACTGTTTCCTTCGGGGCCACACCACGCACAGGCTCAATCTTGGAGCCAATGCTAAAAGACCGTCCAAGCTCTGCAGCAAGGTCTAGTGTAAGAGGAACATTGAGGTCGGGGAGGGTCGGGGGAACGCTCGTGGGGGAGATGGGACTGGTGGGACTGGTGGGAGAGTTGAGGAAATCGATGCGACTGGGAAGAGAGTTGCAGCGGCCGGAGGTAAAGAGGGTGGACAGCCTGTGGGTATGGGTATCTCTTGGACTGGTGGGCGACTTGGTGGCCCTGCTGCCTTGTACCGTTCTCGCGATATCCATACGGGCCGGCGGCGTGGGTACCGTATAACTTGATGCTGATATTGATGGAGGATAGGTAATCTGCGGTGGTGCTGTGATACTGACGGATGTAAAATGCAGCAAGCAGCAACCTTGGAAGCAGCACAGAGCCAGCAGCCAGACGAGACGGGGGACCTCGAAATTGGAACCTAGACCAGGCAGGTAGAGGTAGCAGGGGGGTGGTTTTCTAAGAACAACTGGGTGCCGCCTCTGCCGGAACCTGGCAGCTATAGTACCTAGTCGCCGTCGAGCAATCAGGGAAAAGGCCCTTCTGAACTTGCAGCTATGCTGGCAGCCTTGTTTTCTTAGAACATGATATTATCACAAGGCGATATAGTTATAGTAACGGTCGGGTTCGGGTTTTGAGAAGCTGTCTCTGGCCGGCAGAGAGTATAGTAGTTGTGAGAGGTGTGGCAGTGGATGGTGTACCAGAGTAATCCAGGGGCAGAGAGGTACCAGGTTGTATAGTGGGTGGGCGGGGACCTGGAGGTGAGACTTGATTTTCCGGAGGTACCGTTGTATCGACTCTCTTCAGTTGTGAGAGAGAGTGTCTGTGTCCAAGTGAGAGGTGGGGTCGTCTCTCTCTCCTGTTCTATAACAGCAGTTGGTAGCGATCTGTATAACGGAGTGACAGGGCAATGCGATAATCTCCCGAAATGAGGTGATGCCAATAGATCAGGAGCTGAGAGTGGTAACAACGAAAGGTCGAGTGTATGTACGCCAAGGTGTGGTAACAAAGAAGAGAATTAGGGACATGAAGAGCAAAAAAGTATAACACTCTCCGTCAGCTTCAACTGTCCGTCTGCGACTGTTAGTGAGGCAAGAACGAAACGAAGAGAAAAGCATGGAGAGGAAGGAGCGGACTCTTCCACTTCCCGTCCACTCGCTTTTCCCAATTCAGGTCTCTTTTACGAGCCCCATCTTGCCATTCTCCAATCAACACGAATCGCGCTCCCGCAGTGGGGACTGCATTCGTCTACATTTTGGCGGCGCTTTCCCCTGTCATCCAACTGCACAGCTTGACAATAGGCAGGCACGGCCAACTTGATGCCTCGCTTCAAAAGAGTTGAGTCTGACCGTTCATGACTGCACCGATATTCGGACGAATTATCAAAGTGTCGGGTCCTCTCATCGGGCTCTAGCAGGCATCGGCCTTCTCAGGGCAGTCGTTCAATATGAGCACCTCCTCTCTTCAGACCTCCCCTATCCCAAAACTGTCGAGATGAGCAATGATTTTCCAAGCACCAGGTAAATATAAACTACCGCGTATACGGATTTATCTTCCCCCATTTTGGACATGGGTTCGGCACTCGGCGACATTTTACTTAGCGACACCATCATTTTGACCACGCCAGCTGAAGTCAATGTGAAGAGAGACGGGACTTCGTTGAGGTGAGGCTACAGTGGGCTGCACCTCGCTTCTTCTTGGATTTCATCAGCGCAAAAGCATGCTGCAGCGTGGATCCATCATGTGCCAAGACCGCTTCAAGATGGACACCGATGGGCTCTTGGCTCGGGGGTCTAATCTACTTTGGGGACGGCCGACATGGCTGCCAAGCCCCAAAGCGCAACCACAAGGCCAACTTTCGGATCAAGAACACCGGGCGCTGTCAATGTGTTGATGGACAGCTTGAAATTCTTCTCTCCCAATTCTTTTGATGTTGCCTGGAGTGGATTCCCTAAAACATCAAAAGGGCTGTCCGGATCTAGCGCGTTCCTCCGAGGTGGGATACGGAGCGAACAGTCCGGTCTTGAGTTGCATTTGTCGGCTTCAAAACGGGTTCCTGGAAACAGCGAGCTTTCAGTTGCAACTTTTCCGTCAAAGTGGAACAAAGTCAACGACTCTCGATCGTCGATCTGGAAAAAGAGAAACACACCCACCACGGGCCCCAGGACAACCGAGGCTCCCCTTGGATAGGAATCGACAATGGAAATGCACATCCTGATATGGGGAATATATCCAACTTTGATTCTTTCCCATCTGCCCATCTTCACCCCATCCGCCAACGATGAAACCGGCTTGTCGACTATCGAAACGCTGTCCTGGATCGATGCAAAGTCTTCCAGAAGGATCACGGATGATATGATATGATGCGCCCCGCTAGTAACCGCTAAAATTACTAACTACGTCATCGACACCGGTCAGGGGGCAGGCTGGCAACAAATCCCTACAAAGTCAAAATGAGGATAAAGACACAAGGACGGACTCGAAAGACCCGCTCTTCATGCTAGGTACCTCACTTGGCCTCAACAACATCAAACTAACGATTTCCGATTCCGACAGCACGGGCTCTTTCCCTCATCCCTAGTTGGCTCCCAAGGCTCAATGATCTATTCGCTTACGAATCTACGGGACGGCGCTATCGAAAAACAAACTTCTGACAGAAACACAACGGTTCTTCGAAGCGGGTTCAGAGCGGGTTCACTATATCTCTGACCAACAGGGCATGCATCTATCTTGCTTCTCTAGCTTCATGTTCCGGGTTCCCTAGCTCTGTGGTGCACAACCTAACACGAGAGAGGGATCCGTAACACAACACAAGGCAGGGAAAAGCAGTAGAGGTTGACCGACCGGATACCTCCTAAAGCCCGGGTAACGGTGATCCGGCACTCCTCGAGCGAGTCTAGGTGCGACGATAAACCACGTGTACTCGAACTTCTCATTTTCCAGGAATCCAAAGGACCACAAAACTCCGATATCGAAAAGAAAACAAAGAATATTCACAGGCTACCCCTTTGCTTGCCGAAGCAGTCGCCGCTCGCCCGTGCTGTATTGTCTAACTCTCCTGAAACATATCCACTGCTTTAAACTGGGAAAAGCGGTCAGGTTATGCGCTTGGAAAAGGTCTCCTTGGAGGTCGGCCGGCACTTGGGTCTTGGGAATTTGGGAAGTGCCTCATGCCGAAGACCGCGTTACGCCTTCCACTTCATTATTCGCTGTAGCCTTCCATCACATACAATGTGCCGACCTGACCGGGTAGCCTCCTCGAAGGCGTCTTTTCAATTTCCGTGCAAGCCACTTTCTGCGGCAGAGATTGAGCCTAGGACATACAAACTGCACAATCACAACGCCACACATCTTCTTCACCCGATGGCAACGCCGCCTCATTGTAACTTGGAGATACTTACAACCAGGCCATCTCCAGGCCGCGCGGTCTGGCCTAAAGTAGCCACTACTACTCGGCCTCAGCGGTCTGGCAGTCTCAGCTGTCGTACAACCGGAACTGTTAGCTGAAGTTCTGAGAGCACGGCAGAAAATGCAAAAGACGTGCAGGGAGAAATGCGGCCTGGTGGCCTCTTGTTGAGATCATCAGTCGGTTGATTGGTTCAATGCCGTCTTTTTGCTTCCGTTGGTTCTTGACCAGAAGTTCAGCAGACATTTACAACGAGCCGCGCGGATCATGCCTACAACCCTCCTCAACGAAGCCGCGCGATTGCGTTCACAGATCTACCTCTTCTTTCTCGGGCCCATTTTATACAGCCAAAACCAGGATACGTAGGGCCAATGTCCAGGGAGGCCACACACACACACACACCTGTGAGTTGTATGTGACGACTAACGACACGGGCAGCACGATGCAGCTTGGAACCCGAGACATTCGGAAAGTCCATTGTTGCTACACTAGTGCCGGATAGCAAGAAACCAAACAGATATGTCCAAAAACGTGGGGAGAAAACTTACGATGAACGATCTTCACTCGGTATCGGATTTTCAAAGACTGTGTGACCAGTGAGAATGCCGTTGGAGAAGAGGTTGGGATGTAACCCCCACGTCTATCAGCGAGAACGTGGTAAAGATGACTTTCCGGTGTGCCAATGCCAACATGTAGTTCATACCGGATTTACACATACCCGTGGATTCTATACGTCTCCCTGAATAGTAGTCAACGGGACATACATAAGTAGTTCGTTGATAGCGGCATCGAGTTGCTTCTCAGCACATCTTATACTGACACTTGCAATGCAGGGCTTCTTTCGAGGGAGCTGAACCTGTATATCTTCCCAGCTGAAATATCGTTTCCTTTGGTAAGATACGCGACCGCCCACGGCACAAGCTCACAGCTCACAGAGAGACAAGAGAGAAGCAAAGTGATGAGACCAGTCAGTGTCAGCAACTCGGTTGGCACCCAGTTAAGTGGAAGATAAAGAAGAGCAAAGATAGCTAAACCCAATCATCGTCCAACAGGGTCAAAGCACGAGCAGGCAGGAGCGCAAGAGAAAAAAAAAGAAAATTCTTCCGAGGAAAATGGAACGTGAGGTGAGACAAAGTTGGATGTCACAACATTCGGGATTCCGTACACTGGCACGAACTGGCACCACTGATGCACAAGGCGGAAGGAGGACGGAGGGAGGTGCTGCAGTGGTTAACAAGTGGTACGGGATGAGAAAGAGTACCCTAACCCTCTAATGCCTTAACACATCTTCACCAACGTCACATGCTCAAAGACCACATCCGAAGAGACATCATGAAGCAAAACACGATGGTCTTCCAAGAAGGAGAGGGGTGCAAGTTGCATATTGTGTTAGGTTTCCGTATATAGGTCCATGCTTCCAACGGTCTTCCAACAACATCTGGATATCCCTCGTGGCGCAATTGGCTAGCGCGTCAGACTGTTAATCTGGAGGCTGTAAGTTCGATCCTTACCGAGGGAGATCAAAATTCTCTTTTTGGGTTTTTGCACTTTACATTTTGTATTTCTTTTCACAACACTGATGAACTTTTTTTCCTTTCCAAAGGTTCAGGCGTGACAGGTTCTTGGTATTCTTTCTTGCTGGGCAAACACTCAATCCCGAGAGTTAGTGTTTTGTCCATGAAAATAACCCCATCCGCTAAGCGACAAATGCTTTTGCTATCACGTTCTTGACACCATTTGAAAATACAAAAATCACAACAGTGAGCCACCCAACCCTTCTTAAGATGGTACATACCATAATGGCATGATCATCGATTACCTCCCTTCTTCAAGACTCCTTCCCATCAACCTCACAACTGAATATCAGTTTACTCCAACAAGCCACTCACCATGCAGTCTGTCCCCGAGCGTCTGCACGGGAACAACCCGCTCCAAACCTCCCCTCTCCCACCACACCTCACGGGAACATGCTTACGCCTACGCAGATCCGGAGGAAGTTTCACGAGTTACAGCAGTTTGCGCCTTGCATCCCAATGCCTTCTCGGTCGCGGGACGGGAGACTGCATGGAACTTTCGAAAGACCCTTATGCCCGAGTTTCCGAAACACTTTGACCTGTTGTTGTCTGTTGACGATCCTTGGGAGCCTAGCTTGTGCAGCATGGGAGGATGGTAGGTGGGTAACGATGGCTTGACGAGCAGGACGAGAATGCAATCGCCCTTCTCAAACCGTTGAAGGTGGCTTCCCGATGGCACTGGCACTGGCATTGGCGGAGTGCCGAACCTGAAGCTCGCAAGATCTACAACGGCCTTTAGCATGCATGGTAGAGTAGGCATGGTAGAGGAACACAAGAATGTGCGGTTCGGAGGTGGTATGGGAGTATGGGTACAGGCAGTTGTTGTTGTTGTTGCTGCGTGATCGGGCAGGCATCGTCACCAAACTGAACTTGACTTCGAGACGGGAAAGCCCAAGTTTCACTCTGACCGTTCGCTCTAACAGGCGGGTAATCGCAGTGGAGAGCTTAAGTTCCGTTAGTACAGAGCTCCATGAAGCCTGATGGACGCCCAAGGCTCAAGTCATTCTTAGAAAGGTCATTAGAGCGGGCCTTTGCTAGAGGTAGGTCGGCGGCGTTTCCTTGAAGATTAAGTCCCAAATGGTAGATCAGAGAGAGATGAAGTCTGGTTTTGGATCCCATACTTCGCGCAATTGGTACCGAATCGGTCCCAAGGTTGACTCCATCACCAGTTGGGATGAAATGTCAGGAAATGTTTTTGGTTGTTGCAGTGACGTTGTGAAATGGAAACAGCCCGTGAACCCCTGAACGACAGGCAGGGGAAAGCCAGCGCCCAGTGGACGAGTGGACAACCTTGCCCCCACCCACCCCACAAAAATTTGACTTCAAGCTCCCTTATCGATAAGCGCCGTTCTGGAATTTCTTTGCTCGACCATCACAACGATTTGCAGGTGAAGGCGAGAACCCGCCCGCGAACAGTCCCCAGTCCACCTCATCACCACCTTGCGATACCTACCCAATCCACCCACTACCGTTGTCGCATAATTATACCGCCAAAATGCTCCGCCAAGTGTACGTCAATCGATCATAACAATGGAACATACAGAATGATAGCTGACAGTCCTCCCCCCATCACAGCAAGCCGCGGACAGCCCGTTCCAAGAGGGCGCTCGAGAAGCGTGCCCCCAAGGTCCAAGAGAACCCCAAGACCGCCCTCTTCCTTCGCGGCACTACCTGCAGCCAAGTCGTATGTCGCCTTCATACCCTCCTATACACGATGGTATCCAAATCTAATGCAGTCCGCAGACCCAAGATGCCATGCAAGATCTCTACTCGCTGCGCCAAACCCACGCCAAGCGCTTCCACAAGAAGAACCCCGTCCACCCCTTCGAGGACGCCAGCTCCCTGACCTTCTTCTCCGAGAAGAACGACACCTCGCTCATCCTCTTCGGCTCCAGCAGCAAGAAGCGCCCCCACACCATCACCTTCTGCCGTACCTTCGACTACAAGATGCTCGACATGCTCGAGTTCTACCTCGACCCCGAGACCTTCCGCAGCATCGCCCAGTTCAAGACCAAGAAGGTTCCCGTTGGCACCAAGCCTTTGATGGTGTTTGCCGGTACTGCTTTGTATGTCCCCGGTTCCATGACAAAAGAAGGAGTGAATGTTAGCTAACAAACTCCCCAGCGAATCCCCCGTCACCAACGCCTTCACCACCGCCAAATCCATGCTCATCGACTTCTTCCGCGGCGACCCCTCGGACAAGATCGACGTCGAGGGTCTGCAGTACTGCATCGTCGTTTCCGCCGACGAGCCCACTTCCTCCGCCGACCCCTCGGACCCCTCAACAAAACCCACCCTCCACCTACGCGCCTACCTGATCCGCACCAAGCGTTCCGGCCAGAAGCTCCCCAGAGTCGAAGTCGAAGAGCACGGTCCCCGCATGGACTTCCGCCTTGGTCGTTTCCAGCAGCCCGACGCGGATATGCTCAAGGAGGCGATGCGCAAGCCCAAGACCACCGAGGAGCGTACCAAGAAGAACATCAGCATGGACAGCATCGGTGACAAGATTGGTAGAATCCATGTGGGCAAGCTGGATCTCAGCGAGTTGCAGACGAGGAAGATGAAGGGTCTCAAGAGGAGCAGGGATGTGGTGGATGAGGACTTTGATGATGCGGATGTGCCGCTGGAGGGCATCAAGATTGTCAGTGACAGGGTCGTGGGGCCGAGGAAGAAGAGGGCGAGGGATGCTGTTGAGTTTTGAGTGAGGAAAGAGTAGGGAATGAGGGGTTGAGGGGATGAAGAAGGGAGGTGTAATCTTTTCACAATTGTTGCGATCATCCACCAAAGACAAGGCGTTTATGGGAGTTTGTTACTTATGTCATATATCATTTGCTACTGGGAAGATGAATCAAATCAGATCAGATCAAGTCAGGAGGGAGCCAAGAATCTGCAGTGTGAGGATCAGTCGGATGTGCTTGTCTTCACATTTCTCGGACAGAAGCGTCATTTTGGAGTGATACTGCATCGACCAGTATCACAGTCGGTGTTCATCAAGCCGTGTTTAACAATCTATGTATGTATATCCTTTCAGTAAACGCATGATCACTCCATGAAAGCAGATAGCAAGTGGAAGGCATCTACTATTCGCTAACAGCTCGTTTTCAAATTAATGCCAGGTATCGATCAAGTTCAAGCCAAGAAACTAGGTATCCAACCCAACGCCGAAACTCCACGCAATAGTCATCCATCTACATGCAAACGCTCATGATCCAAAGCAAAGACAAGCCACTCTCTCAACAGCCCCTAAACCGCCTCCACCCCCCGTCTCCTTTCCACCTCCTCATCACTTCCACTCCCACTCCCTTCATCCCCCTTAACAGCACCCTCCTTTTCATTAACATCCCCCCTCTCCACATCCCTCTCCTCCTTCTTCCCCTTGTCCCCCGGCGCAACCAAAAACATCCCCAGCACCACCGCCTTCCCTCCCCCCGAGATCGTAACTGCCACCGCGCTCCCCACCTCCCTATAAATATACGCACCACACAAGCTCCCCACCGCCAGCGCAGCCAGGAACGCCATTCGTCTATTCCGCCCCGTATTTTTCTTGAGCGGTCCAGTAAACAGGTTCTTATCAATAACCAGATCCAACCACGCCGCCGTCGCCATGGCCGTCGTGATCTCCGTCATGTTTAGGCTTCGCGAGAGGACTACTTGTGAGCCTGCTGCGGAGGCGAGGAGGGCGATGCAGATGAGTGTGCGGGGGCCGGTGACGGCGTCCCACCCTTCTAGACTACCGCTGGCGAAAAGGTCTTTGCCGGGCGTGTTGGTATGGTGACTCTTTGACCCAGAAAACTGCAACCCAGCAGCGATGAGCACCAAGCTAGTTTGCACGGCGTTGGTGAATAACAGCCATAACCGTCGGCGGGGGCCGATGATGTGGCCGAGTTGGCCGGTGAGCCAGGCAGATCCCAAAAAGAAGCCGAGCGAGGTGCCGATGTTGGCGGTGATGAACATGGAGGGGTTGAATTCGGGCAGGGCGATGGCGAGCATTAGGAAGACGGTGTTGCCGGTTTGGTTGGAGGCGAAGGCGTGGAAGTCGGGGAAGGAGACTGCGTCTGTGGGACGGACGGGGAAGGGTTGAATATGTTGTTAGTTCGACGGGCGACGATTGGGGTAGAAGAAAGATAAAGATAAAGGGAGCAGAGGGAGGGAGGTTGGACGTGGAAGGGGATGGGGGGGATGGGGACGGAATTGAAGAGGCTAGTGAAACGAACGGGGGAGTGATGGGGAAGAGGATTGAGCAGCAAAAAAAAAAAAAAAAAAAAGGAAACAGAAAGATCAAAGATGAAATATGTAGGACGGGAGGGAAGGAACTGGAAGATCGAAGATCAAGAGATACCTCAACTAACCTTGAAGCCCAATACAAAACGTCAACAGCACAAGCTGAAGCTCAGCAAAGTGTGACGGACGGACATCTTCATTCAGGTATGCCCAAGCCCTCGAAGCAAAAGACTGTGGTTGTGATGGCTCTATTGGTTGAGAGCATGATGAATATTTCGGGGGACAACGGAACTTCTGAGTCCGAGTGCTTTCGTCACTCGAGTTGTTGACCTGGTCGGTGGTCTTTTCTTCTGGCGATGCCGTCATAGTCGACAGACACTCTGCTCTAATGTTTTGTTGGTATGTCGACGAAACTGACTGATAGAGAAACGGCCAAAGTGATTAAATGTTCGAGTAGTGACTACAGAAAGGATATGATTCCCTTGTGACAGACAGATCCAGAGTTGACTCGAGTAGAGAGAGAGTACTGCTTTGCAGGGAGGATAGGTAAGGTAGGTAGGTATACACTCTTTATGGAATATAACAATGCTCAACAAGCGAAGGAATGAATGTCAACGGCAGAGAGTTGAAAAGATATAGAAAGACATATATATGGTATCACTCGACACCGACACAAACAAGTCTTCTTCTTTCCTACCTAGCCCTAGCCATCCATGGTCATCAAGTATTTCACCGCTTCTTTCTCCTCCATCCTCATAATTCATGGTCCCCGAATCGACAAGAGACAAGAATAGAGATTTTCCCTTGTTCCGATCCTCATTGTATCTATCCCCTTGTTGCTCCCTCCCCGTCCCGGAAAGCGTGTTGACTGGACGGGGTGGTGGCAAACAAACCCTTACCAAACGGCCGGGATGAACGCATCCTGCCCGTAGGGGAAGCCGTACATCTAGGCCACGGTTCGACCGACACCCGTAGTCGTGTTTTGAGATTTTCACCGGGACTCCCTCCCTGCCTGATGTTGATACCAGAGATAGATAGATATGCAACACCCTTTATCACTAGACCACGAATATCAGTCCGTCCACGATAACGCAGTGATAGCTGGTTATAGTAGATTAGTAGACTGTCTGTCTAACGCGGTGCTAATAGTGCTGAGGAGACCGGTCCGGTATCAAAAGTCTGGGAACCAGGCAATACCTACCTACCTATCATGTCATGCCATGTCACCCTTTCAATCTTCGATAGGTACGCAACCGGTGAGAAACAATGGGCTTCGCATCCGGTTCTCATATCTCTAGCCAACCCTCTTTCCGGCTTGCTTCTGGTTTACATCTTCCACAACGTAGAGAAAAGACCGGCTCTTCAAGCTGCATCACATCGAATCGAACCGGTGTACATACGTAGGACTATTCAACGGCCCAGAATCCAGAACGTCCACGTGCCAGTGGAATGAATGACTTCATTAGCGTCTGTGGGTGTCCAGGCTTCCAGAGACTTTTGGGTTCGGGAACAGGACGGATCGACGACTGGAACCACATGTGGAATGTGGTCGTGTGGAGGTGTGATGTTCGAAGTGGGCCGGCACCGACTCCCGCGCTTAACGTGCATTGGGCTCCACTGCTACCGGCAAAAGTGGGCCGGATATCGGTCCTTCTCCACTAAACGGTACTCGGTGCGGGGATCCCCGCACCGTGTTCCGGAGTCGGAACGGGGTCCACTTTGTTGCCGGAGCTCCCTCCCGGAGGACCCGACGTGGATGTTGATTTTGATATAAAATCTCTTGCCCACTCATCATGACCTTTTCTGACGGGCTTCTGCCTCTTTATTTTTATTTTTTTTTCGTTCGCAAACTTGATTTCCAGGTCGAAAGCGACGACTACCTAAGCAGTGGTTAACGTCTGGTGAGACCGATAGCCGCCCCGACAGCCGACCAAGCAATCCCAACTTCACTTTCCGCACCGCAAGTTGCAACGATCTAGGCACTTGCCCGCATGCCTCGCCCGCCTACCAATGAGATTTGCGTTCCTCGTCAAGTTTCACCGCTGGATTCCTGCTTGGGGGATTCTGCGCCACGGTTTTGGCTAGCAGAGGGCACAACGTCGGTGAGGATGAACCATCCAGTCAGTTGAGTTGCTGTTATCAAATTCGTGACAGAGAGGAGAAGTATTGGTGAGAGTCGAGTCGAACCTTTGACAAAGGAGAAATCCGATGGTGGTGGCCGTGAGCTGAAGTTGTGGTCATCTGCTGGTAGGAGATGTGCAGTGTAAGTGTCCAGACTGAAGAAGCCGATTCAGTCGAGATGAGAACACTGAGTGTCAGCACGAATTCCTGAACAACATCCGAAGGAGAAGAAAGCCCATAACACAAGTCAAGAAACAGTCATGGCCCAGAGGTAATGTGAATGATAAACAAGAAACGCTTTGGTATCCTCTATATGGCCATGTTTATAAAAGTGAACCCCGACGCTTTCCACGTTTGCGGTAAAATCCACATCAACAACAACCATGAGGTATATATCCTTGATCATCAAAAGCCTCCTTTAGCATCTTAGAAACCAAAAAAACCCCGAGGTATGATCATGCCCATAAGAGACGATGATGAGATAACGCCCGAACCCCGTCTATAGTAGTGAAACCCGCTGAATTGCTTTTTCGTACGCCCATTTTTGTTACCCGTAGACAAACACTTAGTGAGTGCCATTGACACCGTTGGAGACACCGTTGGCAGCATCCGCAACAGCGCGCTCCAAAGCCTGGAGGACATCGGCCTTGAGGTCCTCAGCATCCTCAACACCGCAAGAGATGCGGACGAGGTCATCGAAGACGCCGACGGCCTCGCGCTGAGCCTTGGGGATACCAGCGTGGGTCATGCTGGAGGGGATCTCGCAGAGGGACTCGACACCACCAAGGGACTCGGCAAGAGTGAAGATCTTGGTGTACTGGCAGAACTTCTCAGCAGCAGCGTGGCCGCCATGGATACGGAAGCTCAACATGCCACCGCCCATACCGTTGCGGTGCTGCTTGAGAGCAATGGCGCGGTGGGGGTGCGAGTCAAGGCCGGGGTAGTTGACCGAGATGACAAGAGGAGAAGCCTCGAGGGCGTGAGCGATGGCGGTCGCGTTGGTGGTGGCCTCACGGGCACGGAGGTGGAGAGTCTTGGCTCCGCGGTGGGCGAGCCACGAGTCAAAGGCGGAGGGGACGGCGCCGATGGCGTTCTGGAGGAAGGAGAGGCGGGCATAGAGCTCGTCGCTGTTGAAGGCGGCAACGCCCATGACAACGTCCGAGTGGCCGTTGATGTACTTGGTCACACTGTGGACGACGATATCGGCACCGTGGTCGAGTGGGTTCTGGACGTAGGGGCTCAGGAAGGTGTTGTCGACCACGACCAGGATGCCACGCTCGTGGGCGGCAGTAGCAACGGCGCGGATATCCACAAGGCGCAGGGTCGGGTTGCTGGGGGTCTCGATCCACACGAGCTTGGTGGCATCGGTGATGTGGTCGCGGATGTCCACCTCAATCTCGGGAGTGAAGGTGACCTTGACGCCGTGGGCCTTGGCGACCTGGGTGAAGTATCTGTGGGTGCCGCCGTAGACGTCGGAGACGGAGATGACGTGGGAGCCGGCGGCCAGCGACTGGAGGATGTTGGCGGTGGTAGCGCTGCCGGACGAGTAGGCGAGGGCATGCTTGGCGTGCTCGAGAGCAGCAACCATCTTCTCAAAGTTGGCGCGGTTGGGGTTGCTGCTGCGGGAGTACTCGAACTCGCCGACGGGCTTGCCAACGGCCGTCTGGGCGAAGGTGGTGGAGAGCGAGATGGCCTCGATCACGGCGCCGGTGGCGGGGTCGTGCGGGGATCCCGCATGGACGGCAAGCGTACCGAACCGATGGACGGGCGAAGGAGCGCGGGGGGGAGTGGTGATGGGGTGGTCGCTGGAGGCCGTCATTTTGTTGATCTTGGTCAATTGGCGCGATTCCGTAGGGCTGTGAGAGGGTCCGTTGCGACGGGTAGGGCGACTAGTTACCGTCTAGCTGCGTAGCTGGTGTCGGTAGTTTGCGGAGATGTGACAGAGATGGCGCCAATTGGTGATCGGTCGGTCGAAGGTCGGCGTGGTGGTTGCGGTTTCGGGGCTGATGATGGAGAGAATGGCGGACTTCTTATGGGTTGTGCCTTTTTTTTTGCGGGCCGGCGCGATTGTGCGATAGAGTTTGGCGATGGCGCAATTCGAGTTTTTGCCGCGGATCCACCCACACACTGTTGCTTTATGAGGAAGAGGCTTGGCTCTTTCTGTTTTTGACTACTACAATGGAAGTGGAAGCTGCGACTGTGATGCTGACACTTCCACTTTGTCTTTGATATCGACAATCGTCCTTCCCATCTCGACATGGACGAGCTGAATGATGACTCTGACAAAACCGTTGTCGTGATTGCTCAGCAGGATTGGGTGATCATCAGCACCATTGGCACCATCGGTAATCACACACTGTCAACTAATACTCATCAAGCCGATACTGGCCGCGCGCAATGGCTTTTCCGAAGCGGTAACAACAAAATGTGCTTTCATGGTTTAGGTAAAGGGCGCTTCTCAACCGACACGAAGCGACACTGTTGTGTAATCTGTAATACCTTGGACTTTGATCCGATGATGGATGATTTTTATCCCATGTCCATGTGTTTCAATGTTCAATCTTTCTTGGCGCAAAGTCTATCGCAACTGGACTTGCGACGGCTTGAATCAATGAATATGCAGCGCGGCAAGTGATGACAAACGAGTCCGAGGTGTGACGTTGCTGACATATGTCTCAGTGGTTGGTAGAGATGCTCGGAAGGTTCTGTGACTATCAAGATCCCGATGTCAACGTCTCCCGTCTCGGCCCTGAGCATCATAAGTCTGTATCCCGACTTTCAATGGCATCCAACGTCAATCACTCCATCAATCCACGATGACCGTTGAAGAGGACCCGGCAACGTGGACGTGGGGTAAAAAAAGGTCAGATCAGACCCTCAGGGGACAGGGATGGGATCATGGCGAATCCCAAGATCTGCAATCTGCGTTCCCGTCGGGTTCTTGTCGAGAAACAAGGCAAGGGGATTGTCGAGTCAATATTTGTATCTCATCTTGAATGACATCTCGTCGGCCAAGAAGATATGTTCCTAATACTCACACCCTCATCACCCTTTTTAGCCAAAATGGATGGATCCACTGACATTTGAGGAGCCTATCGCAACACACTCTCACAATGGAAATCGGAATATGCACCTCTGAGAGGTCAAGAGGTTCCGTTGAAGCCTCCACCAAGATATACAGTGAAAACCCTAGTACGAGCAACACCAAAAATCTGACCCAAAGTGTTGTTGTAACAGGGGGTGTTGCTGAAAGGGGGGTCGTGCACAGACCACTTTTCTTCCAACCCGCCCAAAAAGATGCACCAAAACTGGCATGCCAAGCAATTTTTGCCCTCTAGCAGACCCCGCTTTTCCGATTCACCATACAAACTGAAGAGCAAATCCCCTTATTTGCTGTTGCAATTTGCATATTTGCGCTTACCCTTATAAAAAGGGTAGTTTTGAGCGATGCTCTTGCTATTATAGGGGGGGTTGCTCATAGACAGGGTTGCTCGTGCAGGGGTTTTCACTGTATCTCGTTTCTTTTTTCGGTAATCCCACCCAGAGTCATTCAAACCCCTATTCCCGGGCCTCTAGACTGTCACTGCCCGTTAAAAAGCAAGGATGTTCATGGGTGGAGAGTCCCGGAAACTATCAATACGAACTGGCAGTGGAAACATTGGAAATAATTGCACATTTCCCCAGGTTTTGGGCCCCCACCCCAGCAGTCAGCATTGGATTGTGAACACCGGATGCAGTCCTCCCTGCGCTCCACAAGGAATGGCCCCACTCGGATCGGAATGGCGTCACTTGATTGGCCCGACCAGAGCCCTAGACGAACAACAACGGGGTCATTGCGACGGGGAAATTGACGGGGACTTGATCGTCGTCACCGTCAGTCGTTACCTCTACCTTCAAATCCCAACAACATCCTCCCAAAGTCGACTCTTGTCTTTCGATTCTCTCGTCAGCTTCACCGTCGTCTCTCTGTCAATCCAGTCAATTCCAGCCCGACGATCGTCGTTCAGCTTCCCGTCCCCCGTAATATGGAATCCCGGTGATATATAAACCGCCACCGAAGGCCGCAACACACGAACATATCGATACCTACCTTACCCTGTAAAACACCACTAAGATGCCTTCGCGTCGTTCCCACAAAAAGTCGAGGGCGGGTTGTCGCCGTTGCAAGTCGAGGAAGATCAAGGTATGTATCACGGAACAAAACAACCAGACACAAACATACCTGACCCTTCCACCTCCAGTGCGACGAGGTGCATCCTCGATGCAGCAACTGCGTCAAGCACGGCGTCCCTTGCGACTTCGAACATCCCGAAATCATCGCCGAGCTTCAAGCTGCCCAGGCTGCTTCAGCATTGAGTCCATCGACTGCCGGAACACCCTATACTCCCGCGTATTCCCCCGGTGCCGAGTCCGTATCGAATGCATCAACCTCGCGCCTCCAACGAGCACCGCCCCTATGCCGTTCACCACCCTCACAAGCTCTCTCGACAACCACTCCGGCCGCCCATCGAATGCTCGAGCTGAGGTTAATGCATCAGTACACCGCCATGACGTGCAAGACATTTACCTTCACCGCCCCCACGACGGAGGACATATGGAAAATCACCGTGCCAGGCATGGCCTTTTCGGGTTCCCAGCACCTCACAGACGCCATTCTGGCCGTCGCCGCCCTACACTTGCGAAGTCAATCACCGAACGATAAAAATCTTGTTCGAGCTTCGCACGCATACATGGCGGCCTCCCTAGCCGAATACAGCGCAACACTTAGCAAGGGCATCGATAGCTCCAACGCCGAATCCCTCTTCCTAACCGCCTCCCTTATCGCCTTCCAATCGACAGCCACCCGCGTCTTCATGAAAGACGAACTGAGCCTCGCTCAAGCAACCGGGAACCACGTCGAGGATTTCAACAAGCAGGGCCGATACACAGCAGCTGGATGCTACTCTATCCCCTTCTCGTGGTTCCACTCCTTCCAAGGCGTCAAAGCCGTCACAGCCGCCTCCTGGCAATGGCTTCGGAGCAGTCCCGTAGTAACAGAAGTAATCAACTCCCAAGCTGTTTTGCAACTCGACTTTGGATCCAACCGCCAAACTTTCTTCGGCCATCTCCTAGATGGGCTGGATGAAGAATTGGAAGAAATGGCCAACCCAGCGCCATTACACCCTGATTCACCCGGGCAACCCTTCCAACAGCGCCGACCACCTGCCTCCCCAGAACTGGTAACCAGCACTCGCCAAGCGTACCAACACGCCGTCGCCGTGCTCAACTGGGCGCATAAAATCCCTCACAAAGGGGCCCCACTCGCATTTCCAGCAACTGTATCCAAGCGCTTCATAGAAACGCTCGAAGAGCGCCGCCCACGGGCTCTGGCCATTCTCGCATGTTTCTTCGCCCTTCTGAAATCTCTCGACTCGATATGGTGGCTGCACGGCATGGCCCGCCGGGAAGTCCTTGGTGTAGTATCCCTCTTCAACAGCGACTTCTTTGGTCCCGAAGCGTATAGTAAGTGGTGGCCGCACCTCGAGTGGGCGATTCGGATCGCGCTATACGAGACGCCGGACGGCAGCTCGGCGATACCACCCGAGGTGTGGGGAGCAGATTGGTACGCGGAGGAACAGGCGCTGGAGAGCCAGGGGGGACACAACTATTATCGGCATATTGAGTTGCTGAGCCAGATGACCAATCCGACGAAGAGTATTCCCGTTATTCCTGAGTGAACAGTCATCGATAAGAGGGGATATACCGAAAGGTGGGAATATCAAGATCAAAGCGAGAAGAAACCTGAGAGGGACCACCTACCAGCGGTGGTCCCTTTAAATGGGCTTCCGGGAATACGAATACGATGGAGAGTGGGACCGCGCCTATCAACTATCGCGGAACGGTAGCCGAGGAGGGGAGGAAAATACGTGGCTTCCCCTCCTGGTCGAGAAGTTACCGATGCCAGCCCCTTCACCACAAGTACCGACAAATGATGCCCCGGCTTGTCACTGCCCCACGGGAGACGAAGAAAGTCAAATCGAGGGAAAACATCGAGAAGTATGTCCCGACCATATACACGAAATCAGCAACAAGAGATTGAAAACAAGTTGCACGTTTGGGGCACAGCATTATCAATTTACCATAGCAGTGGCGTTGTTACATGGAGAGGCGTTGAGAAGATTACTTTTACTATATACAGGGAACGACACATAGAAGGGTCCTAAAGGGGGTGATGTACCCGGGGTGGGGGTGGGGAGGATTGGAAGTCGGATGATACCCTTTGTGAAGAGACGGATTGGAGACATTTTGGTTATGAACCTTTACGAAACAACTCTGAAGGAGAAGGAGGGACGCTGGATCTGTCCCATGTGTTGGGTTCCAAGGGAATAGGAAATTCCGCTCTTCTTGACAGTTCCCATCTCTAGGAAATATACGTAATCTATTTCAGCTTGGTGATAGGAATCTTGCCGTGCTCATCATCACTAGCAATTTCTGCCATGTCAGATGTAAGTGAGCTACGACTCGAATGAAAGAAAGACTTCAATCCTCTTCTTCTCCCCATGACCCCTCCGACGAAGGACAGTTGCTGACAACTAATATCTCCGAAGCTCTCTAGACGCATGTATGGGTGATCCTCGAATGTGCTCACTCAATGTTCCTTCCTCTGTTTGGCCGTCTATAGTGCGTGATTGGACGTCAGTGGATAAGCGATGGGACGAGGAAGGAACGAAGAGCAGCGAGAGTCGGACCAGAACCGGCTGAAGCGGCATGAACTCCATGGTAGGTTGTGCCTTCCAATCGTGGCGGTGGTCCAGCTCAAAATTTTTCCACTTGTGCTCAGCTAGTTCATCTCAGCTCCGCTTCAACCCTCATCCCTCCCTCATCACACTCGGAACAAGCACTCTCGACACTCTGCGTTTGTTCACCAAGTCTCCAATTCTGGACTCAACATGCTTTGGTATGTCGTTACATGCTCCGAGTTGCGACCGACGCAAGACGAAAGATGTGCGTGGGAGTCTTGCAAGGGGTCGTTCGGGATGGATGTGTCATCATCAGCGGATCAACCAACCTATCTCGCGCTTCATCAGCAAAGGCCCGGACGTGTATCAGCCAACGACCCGAGCAAGCTGTTGATGTGCTGATATGGCTAAGCCGTCTCTTCACTTACTTCTCAGAGTTCCTAGACTTCACCCACAATCGGCGAAGATGGAACCCCTTGATCCATTCCACCTCGATTTTCATCCTTCATCACTCTCCTGTCTCTCGGACATTTTCCATCGGTACGACCATCATGACGATGTAAGCCAGCACACTCTTCTTATTCACCTGAACCTGCTCCTCTGACTAACGAGCCCATTGCACAGGAGAGATGGAAAAATTCCGAAAAGATGGGCACCCATTTTCTACAAGTGCCTAGGGAGGTCCAGGCTAAACGTCACCTTCTTCCCTCCTCATCATCCCGAACATTCGATTACGACCACGCCTACGACCACTGTTTTAGAACGAGCGCCAGAGCTTTCAAGACGACAACCAGCCCACATCTACCAAGATGTACCGCCGCCACACCAACAACGGAGAGGGCAGCAGCCGCCGAGAGAACCCCCTTCGCCGCCCTCCCCGCATCACCGTCATCATCCGCGACGAACCAGTCGACGGTCCTCCTCCACACATCGAGAGGGAAGAGAGGGAGAATACGGGCACCCGGTGCTCGAACGGGGATTGTGGCTGGCTAGTCCCCGAGCGGTTCACGGGCGTCGAGGGTCGCAGAGAGACCGAGGTCGTCTGTCACCACTGTCGACAGGTGACCTGTATCATCTGTGAGGGCAGGGCGCATCGTGCCAGGTACCAAGAGCGTTGTCCTGGCCCGAGAAGAAGGACAGAGGAGCAGCAGCAGTCGGAGGAGCAGGCCGATCGACAGTTCAGACAGTTGAGGCAGGAGGAGAACTGGCGGACCTGTCCGACCTGTGATTGGACTGTCGAGAGGGACGGTGGCTGTAACCTGGTGAAGTGAGAACCCCTTCTTGTTTGAAAACTAGAGGAAAAAGGTTACTGACAGTCTTACAGGTATATCAGGTGCGATACATACTTTTGCTACCACTGCCTAACCATTCACCCTAACGGGCATGATGATGGGCCACTGTGCGCCTGCCCCATCCTTGAGCTTCACGAGCCAGAGAGGCGGATCCGAGAGAGACAGGTAGCTGGTATTCCGGACCACGTGCCTGAAGGCGAAGAAAATGACTTCTTCCATGGTGGTGACCAGCACCAACACCAGCACCAACACCACCGGCACCAGCGCCAGGACCGCCACCACCACGACCGGCACCACCACCGTCACCGCCATGACGACCACATCCTCGACCGCTTCCCCGAGGATGATGACTTCTTCCTTGGCGGCGACCACCACGACGTTCTCGACCACGTCCCCGAGGGCTTCCTCACCCTCCCCATTGAGTGGGACAGCGACGGCGACATCTTCCCTGATGACCTTCGGTTCATCCTCGATACTTTGACCAGAGATAGGATGCCTTGGTAGGTTATCCTCGACCTGGTCGTCGACAGGTTCTCCTAGGAGATGAAGAGAAGGAAGGGAAGGAAAGGAAAGGAAAGGAAAGAAGAGGTTCATTCACTGGGAACCATCAACTATCACCTCATCGTCACGACGCTTGTCATCACCAGATACCCCTGAAAGGGGAAACAAAATATCCGATCCGCCCTATCACTCCCTGGTTGCGGTTCTACATGGAACTACTCGGACTCATGTACCTAGCCCCAAAGTAACGGGGCAACATGACCGAGTAGGTAGAACCGAAGCAACTGGGGAGGCAGACGAGGGGAGCAAACAGGATCGGAAACTGATCAACAAAAGCCTAGGCAAGCGTCCGATGGGAGAAGTTGGGATATCTAGATAGAAGCTAGAATATTAATGGAGTGGTTCTTGGATCTCGCAGATGGAATTCGGAGTTGGAATGATTGATTGGGTAGTTGGAATACCCAGGCGTAGCATAGCGTTGCTTCGAAGTTAATGGATTGGTTGCTGATGTTGATTTGACGCCTTCTTTCGTGCTTTGACATGTTGTTGGTCGAGTGATAACCGAGTGTTGATCGTGTATCCATTCAGTCATTCATGAGGTAGTCCACCACCACAACTCTACCAAGTCAAACGTCCACATAGGCTCCCTGCGATCTGGTTCCGAGTCGGAGTGCTTCACCTGTCTGTCTTCCGATGAGTTAGCTGGGTTCTGATTACTAGGTCATGTTGCTGACCAGGGGAAAGAAAACGAGGAGTGAAAGGAGGGAGGAGGATAGAGGCTTTATACCCGAAAGGTGTTGCGCACAACACACCTCTGTAACCTTACCACCGGCTGCCAACTCACTATCACGTTTCACAGAAAGCAAACTGCTGTTTTGTTTGGTGTTGGTAGTACCTGACCTCACAAAACTGAGAAGTTCGTGCCGTACCGTTCCCCAGACTTATCAAGCCATGTTTTCCCAACCCGTAGACTTTGAGCACTGGAATTATGGATACGGATTAGTAGAGACTGTCTCTAAGCAAGGAACTAAACTTGATTTGTATCCAAAAAACGCTCTAAACGCCGCCATGCTTCTCTACGCTGTCTATGTAGATAGTAGTTGTAGTATGTTCGTCGGACCAGAACCCTCCTGCCCTGTCCTTTCTTCTCCGCTTCGCTCGGCCTGTGGTTCATCTTCCTCTTCCTCTCAAAAAATCCATAAACCTAAATACGCTGTGGCCTAGGTATGCCAAAAAGTAACCCCCTCCCAAGAGGCATGCTCTAGGTATATATATATCTGCTCTTGCTCTTGGTGATAGCAATAATCGCAAACATGTGGTGTCTTGGTTAATTAGGGATAACAACTATCGATCGCGACCTAGCCGTTCCTCGTCATCGCGCGTCAATTCGTACGCCGGCCGGAACTTGTTGCCCTCGGCGTCGAGGGCCAGCGCAGGGTTGGGCCGCGTGTCTTTTGTTCCGCCGAGGGAGGAGAAGCCCTGCGAGTAGAGGGAGCAGAAGGGGATGTCGAGTTGGCGGATAAACTGTTTTTAAAGGCACAGTGTCAGCAAGAGCTTGGCATTTCGTCTGAGCGTTTGTGGCGTCCTAGATATTTGGTAACTCACAGTCCATATCTCAACATAGTGCCAATCCAGCACGGGATTTATCCGCATAAATTGCGGCCAGCCCTTATCCGTCGGCGTGAAACTGGTCAGGAACTCGCTGTGCGGATCGGTCCGCCGCGTGCCCATGAACACGGCTTTCACGTGTGGCTTTTCGTCCAGATACACATCGAGCGCCTGGCGCATGGGCAGGGCGTATCGTGCTAGGTCGAGGTGGTATTCTTCTGTGGTGGTGGCGACGAAGTCCTCGACTTGTTGGAACGGGTCTGGCGGGGCAATGTAGATGCATTGGAGACGGGGGAGGGTTTCTTTTGGTTGGACTTTTGCGGGCCAGCAGGCGAGGATGAGGATTAGGAGGACGAGACAGTCTTTGCCGCCGTTGTAGGAGAGGGAGATTTCTTGGGGTCTGTAATTGCGTTGCGATCATGTTAGCTAGCTAGCTTGCTGTGATGGTGACGGGATTGAAAGGGGCCAAGGTTTACCTATACCGACCCAAGGCTTCCTCTATCACCTCGATAGCATCGCGAGCCCGTCGTTGAGTACCCTGTACCGTCTCATCGTCGGACTGGAGAGCCAGAAAGGCAAGGAGCTTTGCGCGCAAAGCGGCGCATACCTCGGCAAGGCTGCGGGGTTGGCTGACGATCTTGGAGACCGAGGCGGTAGTCATGTCTGTTGTTGTTGTGTAAGTGGTCTCTGAAGTAGGAAAGGGCGCAGTTGAACTAAAGGTGGTAGACGAAGCTGAAGAGACACCGTTGCCGACGCGCAAGTCTTGGGGAGAGGGCGAGTCCTGTGTCATGTTGGAAGTTCTGCGCGGGAATTGGGACGAATTTAAGCTGTAGTAGTAGGTGTCGCAAAGGGGGAAACTCGGATCCAGGCGCAATAATCACCAAGTATCATGCTCGGTCAGACTGACTCTGTATGGTTACTCGGTATGTCGCCTCCTCAGCCTTGCCGTTGTCAGGTAGATTGCCTCGTTGTGTGTGACGGGACAGTGTCTCCCAGGAGAGACGAGGATGTGTTGATAGAGGGTCAGCAGAAACAGAGACAGGCTTGACAGAGGAAGGACAGTGATTGGATCGAACGAGGCTCGTGATAGTCAAAGAGAGAGACTGGACACTTCAGGTTTCCCATGCCATGGAACCGGGCGTCATGGAACCATTGGAACCCCTCCACAGCGACTGGGGCCGCTGCCTGCCGCCCCCTGTGGTGGAACCATTCCGGGGGAACAGCGATGGCCGCCCCCTGTGGAACCATTCCGGGGGAACAGTGATGGCCGCAGGGGAGCCACGGCAAGGCCGGGGGGGGGGGGGGGGGGGGGGGGGGGGGGGGGGGGGGGGGGGGGGGGGGGGGGGGGGGGGGGGGGGGGGGGGGGGGGGGGGGGGGGGGGGGCTCTCAGGGGCTCAGCCTGGGCATTGACGAATCAACGCTTCTTGCTTACTTTGCACTAACAATTTCCATTTAACACTTCTCACCACTTGCATCATCTGGTCGACAACCTCGATGCCACAACAACACCCGGACTATATGATCAGAACCCATATTCGAGAACTCAATGATTGGAGAGAGCGGCTTCGTCTTGGGGATAAAGCTAAAGAACCTGTTACAGCAGTTGCAAGATGACGAGGTCACTTTTCCCCATCAGAGTCCAGAAAGGATGGTGATGCCATTCAGGAGCAACGACACTCTTCCTCAAAAGCTGATCGGTCATGATCGTGGTAGAGAAGAACTTCTCGAGTGGGAAGTTAGTATCTCGAAGAGATATCTTCACATCAAGATATAGTCATCTTGATTGTTTACCAAAAGCATACTCGATCCATCATGCGTATGAATCATCCATCATCACCATGACACTCAACAATATATAAACGAGCTCTATCCAAAATGAGGCATTCACGATTCAATGACATTGATCTCTTGTGCTAAGAGTACTGGGATCATCGCCATTGGCGGGAGTCAACACTGAATCGATATCAAGAGTGCCATCATTCTTCAGACCACCCATTCCATCATCAGCGACCCGACTGTCCAAAGTCCAAAACTCGCGTCCCCTAGCAACGAGCCTTGGTCTCCACAGAAACAGCTGCGAAAGGAGAGTGACCATGACCACAACACCAACATCTCAAGGCCAGTGCCTACGGCATCGTCATTTCAACGTCACTCCCGTCTGCCGGAATACGGTCCGTGAGTCCACTGCTAACGGATGCTCTCGAGATTCGCTACAAGTCAAACGAGTTGACATGTTGGATCGTGTGGGCTTGGAATCACTTCTTATGCACTTATCTGCATAAACTCTGCCGAAGCATCTCTTCGGCTCGCACCTGGCTGGTTCGGGTTTCCTGCATGTTCAGCTGACAGCATGACAGTGACCGATTCCGACGTCCACCGTCAAACTGCCGCTTCCGCTGCCGTCAGCACACCAAGTCCGGAGACACGCCCGGCAGCCAAAAGTGAAGCTTAAAACGACGACACCGGCAAGTAACTCGAGATGAGAACACAAACCCCCTCTTTTAAGATGTCACAAGGCTGAATGGAACCTTCCATTCAGATCTCAGTTCCCCTCGTTTGATGAAGCGATCGTAAGGCGACACGGGAGGGGTAAACGTTCTGGAAGGTCCCGAAATGAGAACCATCCAGAACAGAAGCCATGAATCTTTGCGGGGTCAAAGCATTCGACGATGGAGATCTACTTTTCCATCTCATCAACTTCTAGGAGCCTATACCTACTCGGACATACGAGCCAAGTACCTTCTAAACATTATTCGCCGACATACGTGCATGTACCTCAACACCACGGCCAGGAATCGCGGTCAAATGAGCTCACCTTGGACAAGCTCTGCTCTTCCTGCGGGACGTGCTTTCTCTTGAAAACGGCGGACGGCCCCGTCCCCTCCTTTGCATGTGACGGCATGATGAGGTACATCTACCTTTCGGTTTGGATCTCCAGTCGACTGATCTCACCAGTTTGTCTTACGGATCTTGGTCTGTAAGAGAGAGTGGAAGACGGAGAACTCCTTGGCCTTCAGATACCCCATCTCACTGCATGGTGCATAAGGTACTCCTCCCAAGCACACTCGAGCATCTGTGATACGCAATGGAAAGGTATAAACCTCCGGCAACCCCGCCCTCTTCACCCGCTTGTGTTCCTATGCTACTCCTCCTTTACATCTAACGATTCTTCTTCTGACTGTTGCTATTGAAACTTCATTTGAACTCTACTTGGAAGTTCACTTCATCTACACCACACTTACACAAGTAACAAGTCCACAACAATATACAACTACACAGCTCAAGTCAAGTCAACACTATCAAGACTTTGACTTCACAACAACTCGCCAACAACAAACAAACAACCACCCTCAACGTAACCACAACAACACCTTTCCCAACGCATAACAACGCCACCCCCCTCTTCCCCCACCCTCACCCCCATCCATCCACCACAATGGACGACACAAACACCACCGGCACCGGCACCACCAGCGTCGGTCCCCTCCCACCCACCACCAACCTTCGCAAACCGACCTCCTCTGACACCACTCCTGCCGGCGTTGGCTCGCCCACCGGCACCACCCCCGAGTCGACCACCACCCCCGTCGCGCCCGTCTCCGGCGGCGCCCGCACCTCCACCGGCCCCTCGTCCACCGACAAGACGGGCGACACGGGCCCGGCTCAGAGCATGATGAGCAGCATGGGCACCGGAGCAAGGGATACTACGAGCGATAGTAAGCTGATTGACGACAGCACCAAGCTCTTTCCTTCGGTCGGCGGGACCATGAGTAGTGGTGAAGGAGAGGCACAGAACATGTTTAGGAGTGAGAGGAGCGCGAGTACTAGTTCTACTAGTAGCACTGTCAGTGGGAGTGATCGGTTGATGGGGTCGGCGAGCACGGTTACTGAGTTTCCGCATGCTAGACGGGTACGTCTTTTTTTTCCTTTTCTTTTTTTTGTTTTTTTGGTGCTTAACGAAGTGAAAAGGGGTTGGTGGTTGGCGGTAAAGGGGGAAGGAAGGACCGCAATTGGATTGGATGAACATGGATGTGCTAACTGCTACTGATGGAAATAGGCATCCCATCATCTACTCTTCGAGGGCTTGATTGAACAGAAGAGAAGGAACGATCCGACTAGTGTTGCGAGACGGCAGAGTTTGAGCGAGCAGAGGCCGTCGGGTGGTGGGTTCATTGCCAAGATGTGGAATAAGTATGTTCATCCCCTTAGAGTTCTTCCATCCAGTTACTCCTTGTCTGATATGTTGTATCCCATGATTCTCAAGGCTAACTCTTGTGTGCCTAGCTGGGTACGCGGCGCCCCCCCTGACATCTAAACGAGTCGTTATTTCCTTCGTCTCGCCAGAACGGTTTTTTTTTTCCCCGGTGTTAAACAAGAAATGTCAGATATGGGGATATCAAATTGTAAGAAACAACGAACTCATCGGCAGATATTGGATATAGCCGCAATTGTTGTATAAGGGCAGGCACGATGGAGGGGGATGTAATTGGCATTAATAATGATTGGGAATGAATGCTTGTACGGATGGGATGTGCGGTGGTTGCATGGAAGTTGTACTTACCAGTCTTTTCACGTCTCTTTTGTCACACTCTGTTTGCCATTTCAGGAGTATGGTGGGTTTATTATCGACCTGTTTCAATGATGTATGGCCTTTTCGTGTTTAAGAACGACGTAACGACTGATAGCAGTAAATAAATGCTAAAAGATTGCATATGGCATCACTTCAAACTTCATTGCTCGGTTTGTGGTAAGCCAACCAACAACCTACATGTTCCCTGTGCGACTCGGGGAGCTAGTAGGAAATATACGGATGCCTCTATAGACTTGGGGGGTTATATGTCTTCGGACCGGCGCTGACAGAACTGAAGTCCCATATGAACAAGTCTGAAGACGAAACTTTCTGGGGGCGGGTTTGCACTCCCACCCAGGGGGGGCTTAAGATATGGGCATGTTGGTAAGATACCGACTACCACAAATCCCTTCCATCTTCCATCCTTGACAGGACAATCAATGTCGAAGCACGTACAAAAACCGATGACAGTGCATGAAAACTCCTTCCAAACCCCCCAACTCTTTCCCACCTTGGAAGTCCTTCCCAACTGAACCTTTGCACATTCACCACTCGCACCTTCCCCTAGTTCACTCATAACTACCTCTAAACAAAAACAAAGTCAAAGAAGACATACAACACCAGGTTATTCGCCGGTCGTCACCGATCCGACTACTGATCTGGCGGTCACCGGCTTATCTAGGGGAGAGCGGACGGGATCCCGAGTTTCTACCCTGGTGCCTATGGTCGTATGTGATTGGTGCTAGTACAGTTGGAGATTGTGGAAGTGAGAAGTGGTGTGCGGGTTTATATATCTTTTATCTAACTTGAGGTACCTTGAGTGTGGAGCTGGGAGAAGCGTTTTGGCTCGTTATTTGAACAAATGGAGGCAAAATCTTTGTTAGCTTGGTTGGTAAGCCGAGAACGACCAGAAGATATTGGTATACTACATCTATGCAATACAGCATATTACTCGGTCACAGGGGCAGAACAGTTGGAAGGGCTGGTGTTGAAATTTTGTTGTGAGCTGTAATGGCTACCTAGCGTCCGATGCTGCAATTAGGATTTGAGAAAGATGGAGAGGCGAGTGCTCATTGTTTTTCAACAGGTGCGTTGTGATAGTCTGATCTGAATAGAAGACGGAGGAATGAGGCCAATTCGGCACTGGTGTTTCACCACCACCCAGATCGGTCATCGGCACAACCAGTCAGGACACTCGATCGCATCTGAAGGCATTCCAACTTTGGGCAATTGAACAAGCCCTCATCACATCGAGAGATCCTTTTTGTACCGCAAAAATAAGCTGCGACAACTTACATTAACACCTTCCCTCACCCATCGTCGGAGATATGTGCCGGAGGTTGCCGGAGGACACGGGAGGGAGAGGCCTAAGACATGGCCGTCACCTCCATTCCTAACCACAACCCACCACCAAGCTTTTTTGCTGGCACACACAGAAACGCATGCCTTTTCCTACCACAAGCCATGTTCATCACAATCTCCCACCACGAGGCATGGGATTCCAGTTGGCGTGTCGTGGCATAGCAGCGACAACCAAGTGGTGGCCGGGAAGATGACATCCGGTCAACAACATAGCACTGAAGCGACGGCGACAACAACAATAACAATAACAACGAGAAGAAATTCACCTACAAGTATCCCCAGATCTGACCAGACTGAAAGCTAATTCCTTCCTTCCTCACCAGCCTTCATCTCCTCCACAGGTCTCCATCATCAGGACTTCACTTTCTCTTCGCACTAAACAAAAACACAACACACTCTTTACTACAACAGAGCCACATTCACTCACTACTACATTTTCACTTGCACTCCTTTCAAAATGAAGTCCATCGCCCTCACCACCGCCCTCTCCCTCGCCATGGCCGGCTCCACCCTCGCCGTGCCCATGATGCAGACCTCCCAAGGCCACGCAGTCGCGCACATCAACGCCGAGGCCCTCAAGAACAACCTGGAGATGGCCAAGGCCAACACCATGGCCTCCCAGGAAACCAACACCCACATGAACAACTAGCGCCAAACCACTCCCGGCTCCGCCCCCATCACCTCTGCCCCCGTCGGCGCCATCCCCTCGGTCACGCTGACCGATCTCGACCGCGTCGTCTCCAGCGTCGGCGTCATCGTCAAGAACGCGCAGGACGACCTCAAGAAGATCGACATCAAGGACCCCCAGGGCGTTGTCGGCATTCTGTCCCAGCTGCTCGGCAACGTCACCCAGACAGTGCAGCAGGGAAATGCCCGCATCAAGGCGAACCAGAAGGCCATCCTGCCCACCGGGTGGGGCGTTGCTGGTAGTGCGCTTCCCCTTGGTGCGCTTGGTGGTCTCACCGGTGGTCTCCCCCTTGGTGCACTTGGCGGTCTCACCGGTGGTCTCCCCCTTGGTGCCCTTGGTGGCCTCGGCGGACTTGGTGGACTCACCGGTGGTCTCCCCCTTGGTGCCCTTGGTGGCCTCGGCGGACTTGGTGGACTCACCGGTGGTCTCGGAGGACTGGGTGCTTTGTCTGGCGTTACCAACGGTCTCGCTGGACTTACCGGTGTCACCGGCTTGTTGTCCAGCTTGTTGAACACCGTTACTGGTCTGCTCGGTAACCTTTTGCAGCTGGGTGGTGGACTTCCTGGACTTGGAGGTGTTGCTGGCACCGCCACTGGTGCTGCTACTGGTACCGGTGCTGCTACTGGTGGCTTGGACTTGGGCTCTCTGACCAACTTGGCCAACCTCAACGCCCTCCTCCAGCTCGGCGGCGGCCTGACCGGTGGTGCCACCGGCGGTCTCCCGCTTGGTGCTCTGCCGCTTGGTGACTTGAGCAATCTCACTGGTGTCTTGAGCCCGGATCTCCTGAACCAGCTGCTTGGTGGCGCTACTGGCGCGGTTGGTGGCGCTGCTGGCTCTGGCTCGCCCTTGAGCGTCGTCTCGGCGTTGCTCTCGGCTGTCATGGATCTTGTTAACTCTCTCCTCCCCGGTGCTCTTGGTGTGACTGCTGGCATCACTGGGGGTCTCACTGCCACTGCTTAAAGCAAGGGTTTGAGATATCTGGAAGGCAAGAAGAAGACTTTGTTGTCGACCCGCGGGTTGAGATGAGCCGGGAGTTGCATGTTGTGGTGGTCCTTGGACTTTCGCTGGCTCTCGGCTGGGGATGTTGGTCGCATTGGAGGAGAAAATGTTTTTGTCCTCTTTTTCCTTTTCTCTAATCTGGCAATAAGTTTTGTTTTTGTCGATGCTTCTGTGGAGGAGATGGTGTCGTACTGGTGCCCGGAGAGGGGGAAGTGTAATGACTGTTTGAGAGTGTGCGTGTTAGTTTTGCTTTGAACAGAAAATATCAGTGGTTTTGCTCTTGCCTTTATTGATCCATTTCGTGATATGTTGTAATGTGATCTTATTGGCTGAAGTTTATTCAGTCAAACAACAAACCATTGATCTAATGTATCAGGTTCGTGTCTGCCTCCAGTGCGGGTATATAGCCCGCCACACCATCATCTCCTCCCACATCGATCCAGGACCCAGCACCAAACACATACGACCATAGGCACCAGGGCAAAAACTCGGGATCCCGTCCGCTCTGCCCTAGATAAGCCGGTGACCGCCAGCCTAGTAATCGGATCGGTAACGACTGGTGAATAAGCTGGTGTTGTATGTCTTTTTTGCTCTTTCTTTTTCTTTCCTCGTTTTTGGTTTGGCGTTCGGTTAGGAAGGTATGTACGGTGGATATCACGGACTTGGAAAGAACTATCTTTACTTACATCCCACTTGGGATAATCAAGCACAGAACTTGAAGTGTTCCGGTATTTCGGCAGTTACGGTTTTGCCCTTCACAGACAGCGAGCAATATCCATCCGTACAACTAGCCTGATCATTAATAAGCCCACCCATATCACATCGACATCCAGTGCTGGAAAGTCACGGTCCTCGAAGGAAGCGACGTAATTGAAAAGCTCATGTTCTATCTGTTCTCTTTATATGTGTTCCTCGAAACTGAGATGCACCGAGAACGACACCGCTCTACATATCAGTATTTTATGATTGATCACTCAAAAAAAAAAAAAAAAAAAAGAAGAAGAAACCGCTGCTCTTGCTTTGAGTTCAGCGGACAATTGATACAACTCCTCGGCGAAACTTCCGAGGACAGTCACCTCACGAGCCAGATCGCAAACGACTCCCTTGAACTGTGCATAGTCCTCACCATTAGACGCAAACAAAATCATGAAGAAAACTCACCAGCAAATCCGGATACCAACGCAAAAGCAACCAGCATGGCGCTAAATGGTTGTCGAAGCAAGTGAAAATGATCGGTCGATGAAAACCTAGAAGTAGAGACAACCCTGTCAGCAGTTCCGAAAACCTATCGGGTTGTGCACACGTCTGTGAGATGTCGGGAAGACGGGCGGATAGCTGCATATGTTTGACGATGAAACTGGTGAGTTGGCGGGATGAAATGACAAACATAAGACGATGGGACGAGTGAAAGAAAGGAAAGCTATAAGTTAAAAATGGTCAAGCAGAGCACACTAGGAAGGTGAGTGTTCAGGAAATAAAAAGTAAACAGCATCATTATGAAGGCTAGTGCAAAGACGACAAATGAATATGCTAGTGACCGGTGGCCACAAACCATGTTCCGGGAAGATTCCAATGTCCATGAGTGAGACCAAAACGCGGGTAGAGTTAAAACTGCAAATTACCGTTTTTGTTTCAAGTCGCTGTATCTCCCAGGTTCACACACACACACTTAATCCCAAAACCAAAGACGACGAACTATCCGCTTAACGCCACGTTCCCAGCACCCGGTATTTTATAAAATCGATATAAGAGTCCTAAGAAACGCAAGTCCGAGGTGATTTCTATTGGCTGAATTAGGCTATCGGCTATCGTCCGAGATCGATCCTACGACCGGTGCTTTTCGCTTTCTGTTGGTGAGAATATCTGATTAGTGTTTGGGTTGCTGAGAGTCACGGCCGTTGTTCTGAAGCTCACCCAGACGCTGGTAGAGTAGATAGAGCGCCATGCGGTTGCACTCCTCTGTACCGGTGATGGTGACAAGTCGCTCATTACTGTTGTCCTGTGGCTCATTAATCTTGATCACACTGCCAGAGATCTGTCTGATCTCGTTGATCTTCTGTCCACCCTTGCCAATGATGGCACCGACCATATCGTTGGGGATGTAGATCTGCTGGGTGAGGGCAGCGCCGGCAACAGGGGCGCCGTGAGGGCCAGCAGCATGGGGAGCCGGGCCGGCGTGACCGACATGGGGCGCAACGTGAGGGGCGGCGGCACCGTAACCACCGGCGGCGTGGGCACCGTAGTGCAGCGGGACGGCAGGGTTGGGCTGGGCCGGATGAGGTGCACCATAAGGCGCAGGGTACTGGCTGGGCGGCATGCCGTGGTGGGACCTGGGGTCGGGGCGGTTGCGCTGGTAGTAATCGCGGTTGCCAAAGTTGCCGCCAGCGGGCTGAGGAACGTAGGGAACGACCTGCAGTCCACCGGGAACAGAGGCAGCGGGGCCTCCGCTACGGGTGGCATAAGCCGAGGCGGCGGGACCACCGAAACGCTCGTTGAGCTGCTCGAGCAGAGTGCTACCAACGTAGTAAGTAGCAATGTGAACGGCATCGGCAACGCCCATAACGACCAATGACCGTTCAGTGGAAAGGGGCAGGCAGGAGTCGGAGGCATTGAGACGAGCGCCGGAAGCCTCCTGGATCTCCTTGATGCGCGCACCGCCCTTACCAATGATAGAGCCGATCAAAACGTGGGGAATTAAAAGACGCAGGGGGTAGGTCTTGGAGTGGGTGTGGGAAGGCTCAGCAAGAGGCTCATTGTTCAGCGTACGAATAATCAAACCGAATGCCTAAGATGGTTAGCCAGCGAACTGCCGAGGGAAACATTCCTCCGAAAGGACGACATACCTTTGCGACCGCATCAACAACACCACTGACAGTGAGAATACGTTCAACGGCGCCCTTCTGGTAATCGCTGACGGTGCACTTGGCGTTGGACATCTCTCTGATCTTGGAAACATTCTCGCCGCCCTTTCCAATGATGGTGGCGGCTTCCGGGCTGGAAATAACCGATCTAACATGGATCCAAGCAGTCTCGTCGTGAGGTTGAGCAGAGACTGGGGGTTGAACGCGGCTGCGGGGACCGTGGTCCTTGGCTACCTTGCTCTCGGGGGCATCAGGGACAACCGTGTCGCCCTGGGCATCCTGAGCCTCGGACTTGTCTCCCTTCACCTTGGTGCCGTTGGACTCGGGGGSGGGGGTGGGGGTAGCGGAGCCGGCAGTCTCGTCGGCATGGTGGCTGTCTTGGCGAGCGGGAGCCTCAACCTCGTCTTGGGCGTCCTTGACGACCTTGTCGAGAGCGAGCCTCTTGGCCTCGGGCTGGTCGTTGCGAGAGGGCGAAGAGGACTCGTCCAGGGGCCGCTTAGCGGACTGGGTGGGCTGTGGCGAGGCGGACATGGTTGCGAGCTAGAAGTCAGGTAATAATCACGTCTCGATGAAGAGTCGTGGTCGCGCGAGATGAATATTCTTGTTTGAATTATCGAACTTGATTTATCTACACCTTGGGGGTTTTCGAAGGAAAACGTGCTGGTGTAGGGGTCGGGACTGCGCTCTAGGATCGACGGGATGACGGAGACCGGTGCTGGTGCTGGTGCTCGTAGTATGGGAGGAAGGAGGCCTATCGCTGGATTGCTTGATTTGCAGTGTTGGTGATGCCTTGTCCGGGGAGTGGTGGTGGTGATGAGCGGCAAGGGCGAACGCAAAAGAGTAGTAGGTAGTAGAGGTTGAGCAAGGAAGATGGTAGAGGAGGTGGATGTGATGATTGCTTTTTGTTTGGTTTGTACGGAAGAGAGAGAAGCACACTTCTGGTATCTCAAACCTTCTTTCGCTTGTCAAGCGTCTGCTAGTCCAGGGTATCCGAGATCCGGCTGCAGCTACCGATAGCAAATCGTGGATTTGACCCCCGGTTGTAAGCTTCTTTCGATCCGGGTGGTGTGGTTGAGGAGGGACCGGGACCTGTCTGTGATGGGGGGCAGATGGTAGGAGTGCGGTGGGCGGTCGGCTTCTTGGACGACGTGGTGATGGTGCGCGTGGTCGTCTTCAAAAAAAAGTGATGGGATGGCTCAAGTCAACAAGATGACGGAAGAGAAAGAAGAGGAGACGACGACGACGACGACGAGGGGTGTGGTCGAGGAAAGAAAGGGTTGCCAGGTGGTGAGTGGCTGTTGGGGGAGAAAGTGGAAGTGGAAGTGGAAGTGGAATGTCTCGAAAGAGGTTTGGAATTGTGGAGAGGAAGGAGATGGGTGATGAAACTGAACCTGAGCAGGATCAGCAACCGGCCGTAGCCTCAACGCGACCCACAGGCACAGACCATAGGCCAACTCAACACTGCAGCCTCAGGTGACGGGCCGGTGCAGGTCTGACGGGACTGTCACAGCCAGAAACCAGCTGCCATTTTGTTGCAGCCAGCTGTTCGAGTCCCGTTGCCACCTGCGTAGCCGCCCTGCCGGCCTTGGAGAGAAGCTGCCCTGGAGCTGGCAGGCTGGCAGCGAGTTGGTGCATCCCCTGAACGGCGCAGCCCAGCATGCAACCCCAGCGCCCTCCAATGCCCAATGCCCAGTTGCCAAGGCATGATCCGAGCTGTGCCCGCTGTGAGGTTATCTCAAATAGTGGGTCCAGGCCATCAACAACCTGAACGCGCGAGAGAAACTGCGATCCGATTTCAGTTCATCACGCTCACGCAGCAATGCCTGCTGCCTGCAACACCACTACTGCTGTAATACAGTAACACGGCGTTACGGCGTAACAATACCATCGAGAGACATCCGATGGTTTCATCCCAGCTCAGATTATCGCGACGAAAACAAACGGGCGCGTATTGAAGCGGGCAAATTTACAGGTGCAGGTTGGTGAGAGCTTCGTGGTTGGCTGTTTGTTGACTAAAATCCTCATCGGGATTCGTATACGGGAAGCCGTGTTTTGAGCTTCATCATCCCAGCTGCTGTGGACATAGCCGGGTGGAAAAACACATCCCATGAACGAGGCACTAATGCCAAATCTCGTCCGGACGTCGTACACCACCAATAAACCGATACCTGCTTGCAAGTGCAACACTCTCTCACTTTCACTTTCACTCTCACTCCACGCTGTGATACCGTGCCCCCTATTCCTCACTTGCCACCCCCTGAACCAACAACAACACCATGGAAGGCATCATCGAAGGATCCACAACCACAGGCACAACCGGCAGTGGTGGTCGCGTCAAGGACCCCGTGCATGAAGCCAACCTGGAGCGAACAATTCGCGAACTCAAGCGAATGACGGCAGAAGCCGAGGCGACTTTGAACGAGGTGAGCCCCATATGTCCTTCCATGTCAACAAACCCCCCCTTTTTCATTCACTCGCCTACCCAACCCACCCACACGCCTCACTCACTCACTAACCACTTCCTTCACAGCTAAAAACAAGCATCACCCAAAATGGAGCAGCACCACCCCCCCTCACCCCCCTCTCCTCCATGCACCTCCTAACCCGCGCCTACACTTCCCTCTCCGAGTCCGACCCTACGCCCCTCCTCCCCTTCCCAGACTCCGTCCTCCCCGCCCTGCTCGCTCTCCGCAAGACCTCTCAAACCATCACCCAAACCACCACCCACCTCTCCTCTTCCTCCTCCCTGCTCGACCAGCAAAAGCGGCATCTGGAAGACTTGAAAACCGAAGTCCGCGAGCAGAATGAGCTCCAGCAGGCCTTACAGGCGCGTGTAGAGGCGCTGAGAAAGGGAATGGAAGCGAGGAAGGAGATGACGCCCGAGGAACTGGCCAGAGAAGAGTTGGAGAAGATGCAAGGGGAACGGAACAAGTACGACGAGGAGACGAAGAAGCTGGTCAGAGAGCTGAACTGGTTCATTGAGGAGTACCTTGGCCCCTTGCTGGCAGCGGAGGAGATGGGCGGGCCGGTGGTGGGGGAGATGATGGATTTGGATGCGGACGATCTTGAGGCGGGGTTTAATGCGAAAGGGAAGTTGAAGAAGGCTAGGGCTAAGAAGAAGACGGATGAAGAAGAAGAAGAGGGGGACGGAAGAAGGCAGAGGAGGATTGATGAGATCTGGGGGAGTGCTCATCAGGAGGATCATCAAGAGGAGGGACATGGGAGGCAGGGTAACGGCAACGGCAATGGCAAGAGAAAGAGGGAGGAGAGGGATGAAGCGAGCGCGGCGGGTGCGGAGATGAGGGGTTTGATTGAGAAGTTGCTGAATAAGAGCATGGATGCCGGAGGGGATAGCTCGGCGGCGTATGTGAGGATTGAGATGGAGACGGCGGCGGCGAGGTTTTTGGTCAGGAGTAAGGTGGCTGTTTTTCACCCGAGGGATGCTACGAGGTTGAGGTTGGTGGATTTTGGGAGGGAGTTGGATGATTAGGGGTATTTACGGAGGTTTGAACAACGACCACACGGTCTGGGAAAAATTACAGCCCAATACCAGAGAGCTCTTCATCATCATCACAGGTCCTCAATTGGCGGCGCTGAAGGGTCGAGATAGCATCACCTTCATCCCCTTCCTTCCCGTCTCCAGCCATCTCCCGGCAGGCAACGCACTGGCCAAGGGATTGGACCCCTGAAATCAATTAACGCGTCCGACGCGTCACACAACGCGCTTACAGAGGTCGCTCTGTTTGAGCCTTTTGCTTTTGCTTTTGCGCCCGCCTCCCCACCATTGAAACCGTTTTGTTTCCTCTCCCTCGCGCAGCAAACCAATGTTTGTTGCCCGTCGTCTTTTCTCCCATCCTTTTCTCCTTTCTTCCCTCTCAATTGTTCCCACAACAACCGTCCCATCCATCTACCAGATAATCAAAATCCAAACCAAACAAATGACAACCGGCACCACCACCACCCCCGAACCTACCTCCCCTCCCGCCAAGCGCATCAAGACCGATTCCTCCTCCCAAACCACCGCCGCCGCCACCATGACCGCCGATACCCAGACCCCCGCCGTCACCAAGCTCGACCAGGCCCCTCCCCTCCTCATCAAGAAGCTATCCGACAAAGCCCGTCTGCCCACCCGCGGCTCCGCCTTCGCTGCTGGCTACGACATCTACGCCTCCAAGGAGACTACGATCCCTGCGCGCGGGAAGGGATTGGTGGACACGGACATTTCCATGGCTGTTCCTGCTGGGACTTGTACGTTCTTTTACTCTCCCTCCTCCCTGCCTCCCTCCCTCCCTACCTGCCACCCTTTCTTTCTTTTTTTTTTTTTTTCTGTTTTTTTTTTTTCTGTTTAGTTTGTTGTTCCCTTTGGATACTGTAGCGATCAGATTTACCTTTACCTCCGGACCTCCGTACCTCCGGTGGCCACTCCGTGGAGGCCCTCCGGGGGTCCTCCGGGGGTGTCCTCGCTGCGCTCGATTACTTGTTGGAAGATGGACACTACTAATAAGTGGACATAAACAGACGGCCGCATAGCCCCCCGCTCCGGCCTAGCAGCCAAGTCCTTCATCGACGTCGGCGCAGGCGTGATCGACGCCGACTATCGCGGGCAGGTCAAGGTTCTTCTGTTCAACCACTCGGACGTGGACTTTGCAGTCAAGGAGGGCGATCGCGTGGCGCAGCTTGTTCTGGAAAGGATTTATACACCCGAGGTTGTCGAAGTGGAACAGCTGGAGGAGAGCGTGAGAGGTGCGGGTGGGTTTGGGAGTACCGGTGTCAGTGTTGGGGAGGTTAAGAACTAAACCTGGTTTATTAAAAATGGGAAAGGAATAAATGAATAATTGAAGAATTGTTGTTGAACTACTGGGACGTCAAGGTTGCGCACATGGAAGATTTGGAAGGCGTTCGTTGGGGTTAGAATAGAGGGTAAAAATGAATGTAGTATGTATGGTATGGTATATTGGTCCGGGACGGGATTTAGGATCATAAATGGAGAGATATAAAGTTCAGCTCCAGCGAGCGCTGAGCTCGAGGGACCAAGAAACCCGTCCGTCGTCCATTGTCTTCCTTGATATATAAGTGTGGTGGTGTGATATATACTCTTAGCTGAGTGTGTTCGTACCCAAAAAGTCTCGCCATGCTATGCCAAAGTTCAACTTCTAGATAGCGCCTCGCTCATCAACAGCAGACAGACAGAGTAACTCCTTCTATCCAATGGCCTTTGTCCCACCTCATTCCTTCCTTCTACTCCCATTCCTCTCGCCAGCGTATGATAGTCTCACACCCACCCAAGCAGAGTAAAAGGACTAAGAGCACTCTATCCTCCTAGCCCTAAACTCCACCTCGGGATGCCTCAAGCTATCCAGATGCCTGACCAGCCTCAACTCGGCCGACTTGCTCTTCATCAAATGTAACCTCTTCCTCGCCTCCGCTTCTTCTTTTTCCAGTTCTTCCACTTGTTTCCTCCGTTCATCTTCCTCTTCTTTTATCCTTTCTTCTTCCGTCTTTTCTTCCCCTGATCCCCCATTGCCATTGGTCTCTGGCTCAAGCTTAGCCTTCTTATCGACGTGCCCATCACCATTACACCCATTAACCCCATTCGCCCGTTGCTCCTCCCTCTTTAGCTGCTCCTCCACAAACCCCCTAGCCCTCTCCACCCTCCCTTTCATCCCCTCCGCCGTCTTCGTCAGCACCTCATGCATACTGCCCAACACCTTCTCCGCCGCCTTTGCCAATGGCAAGTCCAGCGCATCCACTGCATCATCTGACAGCCATGACTCCCGCTCCGTCAAGCCTCCTTCAGTATTGTATACAGCTTCCCGCATGCGCACAAGCATCAAAGCGGAAAACATATCTCCCGTCCCGGAGAAGTAACAGTCGATTGCCGGAAAGCTAATCTGGAAGGCGCGCGGTTGGCGGGTGGAGGTCATTGTTGAGCCGACTACGCTGAGGGTTTTCGTGCGGGGGGGTTGCGACTGGCCCTCTTCTTGTGGTGTCGGGGTCGGGGCGGAGGAGTTGGGTACCGTAAAAGAGGGAGAAGAGCTATCGGGGAGAGAAACGGAGGTGATGATTATGTGCGGGATGGCGTACCGCTCGTGGAGGACGGAGATGGCGCGGGTTAGGGAGGGCATGTCTACTATTTTGACTTCTGATAGGAGTCTTGCTTGTTTGTTAGCTTAACCCAGGCAGGCGGGAAGGGAGGAAGGGAAGGGGGGGAAAAGAAAGTAAGTACTCACTCAGCCTCAAATTGATTCGGCAAAATCAAATCCGCATACTTCACCAACCCCTTATATACCGGCACCACATCCTGCGCGACATACAAACTCCCATTATCGCCCATGACGGGGTCCAGCACCCAAAAGAAACTTCCCGGCTTCCCGCGGGCCTGAGCTTTTTCTTTGAGTTCTTTCGCTATCTCGCCCACTGCTTCCAAAGCTGGAGCACCGGGGACGTATCCACTGAGCATCATGTCAAAGTCGTCGAGGTAGGATTGTTTGAGACCGCGGTAGAGGTCGCTGATCTCAGAAGCGGACACGCGCGTGCCGGTGAATTGGCGGTAGCCGGTGTGGTTGCTGAATTGCACCGTGTTGAGGGCGGCGACGTCGCAGCCGAGGGATTGCATGGAGAAGACGGCGATTTTGTTGCCTACGTATCTGGAGGGCGGTTGGGAGCGGTTAGCTTCTTGTCAATGTCCTCTGCCGTCTTTTCTTGTTTTGTTCTTTCTTGACTCGTCGCGTTTTGTCCGGTCTTCCAAGTCCTCTCGTCTTGTTCTGTCATCGTCGTGAAGGTCGGGCGCAACTAGGATCGAGGGGGGATAACTCACCCGGAGACAACCTAAACACTCCCGGTCAGCAATTGATACAACCAGACTTGGGGGTAGAAGGACGAGGACTAGACTTACATGACTGGCGACCGCCAGCACGCGGGTGTCAGGGACTGGAGGCTCTCCCTCGCTCATTGTGACCTAATTCGGCTTCTGGGTGGTGTAGAGGAAAGATCGTTCGTTCGAACCGGTTATGTTGGGTAGATGTACTGCGGCGTAGAATGGCGGGCGCAAAGGATCTCGACCGTTGGTAGAAGACTCAACGGTCTGTAGATTCGGTGGTGTAGATGGTCTCTATATAGTCGGCTGCTTGAGATCTCGAGGAGATGTTGAGAATTGGTGCTGCTGAAGTCAAAAGACGTAGGAATGTTTGTTGTCAAGAGGAAGCCTGTCTCAAGTCGCAGAAGAAGTCCAAGGAAGTGGAAGAGATGATCACCGGATCCAGAGACAAGAAAAAAGAGAGACTATGACACATGCGATCACAAGACCCTGGTCTGTCAGCGGTATCGATCGCAATGACAACTTGAACAAAAGACGTAGGTGACCGACAAAAACTTTGATCTCAATTAGATTCTACGAAACGATAGGATGAAAATGTATAAAAGCATCAGCGACATCGCCCTCCTTGTCACCCCGATTCCCGAGTCAAGCATCGTCATCCAAGTCATCGTCCTCGAAGAACCTGGAAGGGTCGAAAAATTCGCCCTTAACGGTCGAGGTCATCGCACAGGGCGGCGTCAATGACTCTTTCCAGGAACCAATTCAGGTGGTTTGCCCCGCCAAAAGTTTCCTGCAGGGCGCGACTATCGGACCACCTAAGAAGACCCCGCCTTATTAAGGGCCCCTCATGGCCCCTAACCCGCTGGTGCCCGCCCTGCGGGACGTCACGCAGGTGGGTAACATTGAACGAACATTGTGGGGAGGATGGTGAACATCTCAACTTCATCGGACGAAAAACGTTGAAGGTGTTTAACATGAACTCAAGCTGTGATGTCAGGAGTGATGATTTGATTTTCGGATGCCAAAACCGGACTCAGCTGAATTCCCAAGTAGTGATGGTTAACCATAGAAGACGAACAGTTTCCCAATGTTAGCGCAAGACATTGTAGAAGAAGACAATAACGGCCTTTCCACAAGCATAGTGTCTCTTAGTGGGTGAAGAAGCTGGATGCCATCGTGATATTCATTGACACCTCATCCGCCTACAGCACGGCATCTTCTTCCCTAAGCACTCATCTTCGCAACAGAAACAACAAAACGCCCTCTAAAACTTTGTGTGTACTAATGCCAGACTCTTTCAAAACAGAAATTTCTTTTCTTCATAGCCCATTTTCTTCTCATCATCAACCCTTATCTTCTACATGACTGCATTCCTCCCCAAGAGACTTTTATAACAACTCGAGGTATCCATGAAGGATAGCTTCCCAACATCGCGTACATGCAAAGACGGCGTGGTTCGTGGTTGTTGTCGTTTGTAACAAACATGTGGTTCGGTTGGAGGTAGATGGGGCGTTTACTCCTCGTCGCCAATCTGTAAAACACCCCCAGTTAGCATCACACCTAACAGAACAACCACCCAGACAACAACAAAGACATACCTTGGGCGCAAGATAGAACCTCAAATAGCTGCTAGCCGAAATGTTGTACTCGACCAAAAGCGGCACCTCGTTGGAGAGGCAGATCTTGACCGTGCTCGACAGCGCGCTCGCCTTGCAAAAGTTGACCAGGTACTTGAGCGAGAATGTGAGGGAAACCGGCTCGCTCAATTCAATCTCGATATTCTCGCTCGGCTTGTCGACATTGGTGTGCTGGCGGAGGGTAATGCTGCCGTTACCGATATCGCCCTGGCAGCTAAACTTGACGCCGTCCTTGCTCGCCTCGATGTTGACGCTCTCGCTCATGGCCATGAGATCAGTAGTAATCCGCTTGAACTCGGCCGACGGCATGCTGATGGTGGCCGCGTACTCGGTATCAGGAATACCCAGGTGCTCCTGGTCAATGTCCATGAGCTTGAGGTCGTACTCGGAGATGCGGTCGTTTTCGGAAGACTCAAAGACGAGGTTGAGCACGTCGGGCGCGTCCTCGGCCTTGAGCGTCAGGATGTCCTCGTTCTGCGCGGCGCGGAGCACCTTGGTCAGCGACGTCAGGTTGACGCCGAGCGCGATGTTGCGGTCGCACCGGAAGGGCGAGAAGGTCTCCGTCTTGAGCATCATGGACACGAGCGCGACGTGCGAGTTGTCCATGGCTTGCAGGGCGATGCCCGAGTCGTTGCAGTCGAAGTTGCAGTCCTGCACGAGGTCCTTGATGGCGTCGACGACCTGGACATCACATCATTACAAAGTTAGTGGGCGTCTTCTCCCCTCAAGCTCTTGACAGGAAGAGGACATGACATACCTTCTTCAGGATCGACGCCTGCTCCAACCGTGCTTCAAGCATTTCTGTTGTTGTTGTAAACCTCCAGTCAGCAACCCATCACTTTGTTCCATCCTTCCCTCCTAGTGCCAGGCAGGCAGCAAGGAAGCTTCACGCTCGTGGACAGAGACGACATACTGATGGATGTGAATTACCGAACTCGAGAGAAAAAAAAAGAGGGAAGAAAAAAACTTCAGGGTATAAGAGGCGATGCGCGCCCTGGGTATCACTTGGGGAGAGGGAGGCGCTCGTGGTTTGACGAAGAAAGAAGGAGAGAAAAGATTGGAATTGGGAAGAGTTGGCGTGAACGGGATGGTTTTGTTCAAAAGCTGCACAGGCAGGCAATGAATAAAAGAGAACCATACAGGTGGTGGAACACCCACTTCGCGACTTGACGCGCCTGCTAATCGTTGCTAAACGCGCTGAACCGGGGTTGGGCTTAATTGATTTACCGCTTCGGGCTAGCTCTCGGTGCACGGTCCCGTTCTCAGCGCTTTTAGTCTCTTTTCAGGCGCAATCTTCGCGTTTTCAGTGGGTGCTGCCTTCCTGCAAGCTCCTGAATGAACCCGCTGAATCTTTCTGTTTGGATCGTGTCTCTCGCCGGCGATGTTGAAGGCATGTTCGCTCCAATATGACTTCAACTAGTCGAATCTCCATATTTGCTCTCTGTTCTACCTCCATTCTTCAATATTTTGCTTATTACATTATTCACCTATCTTACACCCTCTCTCAGCTCAAGAATTTGTCACAGAATGCCAGCCCAAGATCGTCTGTATAAAAGTAAACGCCGTTAAATTCTGCATCCCATATCGCTCGCTTGCGCGCCCCAGCTTTCAAATGATTCCTGGTGTGTATCCGTCAAAATGCCATTCTACCCAAAGTTGTTGTTGTAAGAAAACTGGCAAGCTGGCCTTCCTGTTGTTGTTCGCCCCTCTCTTTTGTCTGCGCGCAATGCCATGCAAGATTATGATGTTCGAAGAAAGGAAAACCGAAAAAGAGAAAATGTCGCAAGTGAAATGTCGTCATAAAGAGATCCTCGTCGGCGCCGCACTTCCCCCGTTTCCACCTGCTGGGCCCGCGGTAGTATGCCTCTTCGGCCGCAAATTAATCACCATTTCCAACTCCTTCAACATGCCCCTACTCGCTTCTTGCTTGTCCCTCTGCATCGCTCTCATCTCCCTCTCTTCCTTCATTTTCACCAATCTCTCTTCCCTGGTCAGCATACTCCTCGGCCGAGCTGGTAGCGCAACCGCCTCATACATGTCGGGCTCGTTGGAACTTGGCGAGGAGTTTCGTGTGGGAGAAGTCTCCCCGTTTAGCGCTTTCAGCGCATCCTCTGCTCCGCCACCAGTTTCGTTCTCTTCGCCGACAGTGGTTAACCCGCTCAAAGAGGTAGCAGGCGAGTACAACATGCTCATGGACGAAAGACGTTTCTCATTGCGGTCGATTCCTGATGCTAGGGCAGCCTTGCCGTCCTCCCAGGCTTGTTGCAGCATCTTGAGGTCTTGGCCGATAGACTCGTATTGCGACATGAGGTCGAAACCAACTTCCGAGATATCGTCGGCTTCGTTGAGTGCTTTCTCGGACTCTTCACGCAACAGTGCCAGCTTGGCTTGGAGACCGCGGATGCCCGTCGATAGAGAGTTGAGCTTGCGGAATTGCGTTCGTCGCTTTTCGCGGTTGGGGGAAAGAGGGAACTTGGTTTCGGGGATGGCGGGGAAGCCTGTGTTTGTTAGATTTCATGGTTGCGGGAGAAAAGGATGATGGGATAACATACTCTCTTCGTCGCTCAAGATGAGACGGAGCCTCTCATAGCAATCGCCTGTCAGACTGCTCAGCTGGTTGAGACACTGAGCCGCCGTTGACCACCGCACAAAATCGCTGTTATCTCCCATTGCCTCGAACGCAAGCAAAGCGCAGAGAAGCAACTTGCGGATCGTGTGAAACCGAGCAGCGGCAATCTTGAGCACCCGTAATGACTCGGCCTCCTCCGTCGCATCCTCCGGAAACCCTTGCATCGCATCGGAAATGTCAAAGTCGGTAATGTCGTAAACGTCGTAGTACTTTTCCAGATCCAACTGTTCCGAAAGCCCCCTCACCGCTGTCGTTACTTGGATATAACTCTTGATCATATCGGCAAACCGCTGCTTAAGAGCCTTGCGCAGGCGTCCACATCGTCTCGTTTGGCTTCGGTCCTCAATTCTGCTGATAGGCGGTAGTGGTGCGCTCCTACACATGTCTGTTAGCCACGAATACTCACTGTTGCTTCCGGAAGTTATTCGGGAGATACTCACAGCCTATAACCCCTCGACACAAGCTCGACCTCCTGAATCAACGACAGCGCCGCACTAGTAGCACTATCCCAATCCTGACTCTTGGCCACGAAAGTAGCAACCTCAGCCAGTGCCTTATTCCTCACATATCTTAACCACTGTTTTCGGATATAAAAGTGCGCCACCAATCCCACCGCCACCGCGACCACCACGGTGATCAAAACCCCCCTCTTCGTCAAGCGGGTATAACCTCCCAAGCACAACCACCGGATCCCCAACGCTACCACCAACGCTCCCGCAGCCGTTGCTATCAACCCCGTCGAATTCGGTAGTACGACATCGTTACTCTGCCCTTCCGAAGCATCGGCGTCCTGGTTTCGGTAGAAGTGATTAAGTCCAGCAACCGAATGTCCACTCAACAACTGCGAAGCAACGATCGTGTACCGGAACTGCTCGATGAATTTCTGGTTATCGGCGCGGTCTATCCTCGCTGTTACGGCTTTCTTTTCACCACGAACGAATGCTATTAGTTCAACCCACATGGTCCCTATTATTTGAGCGTAGAACCTTACAGAATAGGAGTCATGTAGCGAGCCGAGCGAGCTGTATCGCTTCATGCGGTGCGGGATGTCGAGGTGTATTGGTTCGGGAGCATTCTTTCGAAACCGCTTGCGGACCATGGGGCGGCCTACGGGAGCGAAGTTGGGGGAAGAGGGGGGCGAGATGCTGTGTTCGGAGACGCGGTCAACGTGGGCATCGTGAAAGTGGCCATTGTGGTCGGAGTCGGAGGCGGAGGCCGGCGGTGTTGGCCAGTTATTATTATTGCTTGTTTCTTCGCCTTGATCTGTCATGGCAAGTAACCGGTCAGAGGATGTCGTGGCTTAAAAGATGGACAAAGAGTGAGGTAAATAAGCGAACCCTTGATATAATTGGCAAGAGGCTCGCAATCCTGAATTACGGTCTCCATGGATGCCACGCACAACCGGACGACTCGGACAACGACGGGACTCGGACAAGAGAACGGAGGAGGAACATGCAACAAATAAACGTGCAGACGATGTGTGGTGCTAGCTCTCCATCTGGCGCCAGGCGGCACTAAACAAGGAAGAGGCGAGAGAGATGTGTTTGTCCCCTTGTTCACCCGCGGAGGACAGACACAAGGCCGGCAGCACCACGCAGTTTCCTTTGTTTCAAGTCCGGTTCCCCCCAAATGTCCGTTGTTCTGCAAAGATGCGCGTGGTGCGGTGTGGCTGTGAAGTGAAAATCGGTGGGTTTTCTTGGTGTCGCTTATGCTATGTGAGGTGGTCGAGACGTGGGAATGGAGAGTGCGGCGCAAGGTGATGTGTTCGAGTAGTGTAGTCAAGGTACTAGCGCTGTCGGCTATCGGTGCATATGCCCTTTCTGCTTGTTGTTCCGTAACGCTGTCGAGATTCGATCGATCGTGGTCTATCGTGGTCTGGGTGGTTGTATGTTGTCGATGTTGAAAAGGAGTGTCGAGGATGGAAATTGGTGTAAGTGAACTATTGATGACGGATGGAGAATGACCGACGGAGTAGAACCGGGGATAAGGGCAACTGGCGACCTCCGAGACAACGAACGAGCGACTGCGTGACGTCCCCCAAGAGGGAAATTGTGGATTGTGATAATACTAGTGGAATGATTATGGAAGCCTTCCTTTTCTCAACAAGTGAATCTCTCCACAGCCGAGTCCGAAAATAACAGCTTTCTGGTCCTGGGGATGTTCATTAAAGGTCCGGAACCCTGGCAGATGACGTTAAATTTGACGCCACTCGTATGCAACTCGCGAACCAGGGGGGTGGGTTGTATCTTACCGTTCTTGTTAGGTATCTGCTGTCTCCAGTAACCAAATGCCAGCAAAGTGAAAGTTGAAGGATAAACAGGCCCAACGTCGCACAGTTATGTCACTCCCAGGAGTGGTCCATAGAGCTCAGCCTTTATATCGGTGAAGAAGGAGCCCCAATCCAGCCCGATGTGACAACGATCAATTCAATGACACTTTCCCTTCAGGAGGTTGGACCGTTACGCTACTGCACCTGCTTGAACCCTGTCATGACCGGCGGCTCCCCTTCTCCAACCCTGGAAATTACCCCAATTCATCGCTGACGCCGACTGGCCGATTCAAAACGGTAAGATACGATAAGATTACAACGGATCGACGGGCCAAAGCTTCCACCCGACGGGACCCGGCAATGAAGCCGTAGAGGTTCTTAGCAGCTGAACCCCTGCCACGTGCCCAGTTGCCTGCCCCGACCACCACCTGCAGTCCAATGTTGCAGCTGGGGCAGGCATCATTGCGGCGCTCAGCAGCTCAAGCTCCGTTTCCCTGACGTTGACAAGCTGGGTCAATTGACAGTTGCGGCTCCACGCGATTGATCAACGACACCACCAAGTGCATCACCATCTCAACGACCCACGACGTGAAACACGAATCCGCGGAATTTTAAACGAGACATATGAAACAGGCAAACGAAACGAAGGGAACGAAAAGAAGACGAAGATCCGGGGTAAATTGGCTGTTGCGCATCGAACTCCCACAGGCCACAATATCGACAGCAAGTCAGCACCCTACCTACCAAGCAGCTCTTGTCGCATACCTAGGCCTGGCGCCAGATAGACGAGATTCACGCGGCCCGGGATACACGACCGACCATACGCGCAATCAAATCATACCCATACCCATATTCATAACCCCCTTACAAAAGATCATCAAAAAGCCAAGCCAAGATGTTGTCCGAACGAGACTACCAGATTTCGCCCATTGTGCAGGAGAGCGTGATGCATAACTCCAAGGTTTGTTTGTTTACTACCTTCAGGTTTCCAGCATTTCCCCCTCCCTCTCCTCTCCCCTCCATAAAGCTCCCCTCCCCTCCTTCCCCCATCAAACCACCCATCGCATACTAACAGATAATCCAGTCCCTCCAAAACCTGCAATCCCTCTCCGCCTCCCTCTTCGGCATCAGCGCCGGCATCCTCGGTCTAGAATCCTACTCGGGCTTCCTCTTCTACATCTTCTTCTCCCTGCTCACCTCCTTCCTGGTCTACCTCCTCCGCGTCGCTCCTCTCTCCTCGTCGTCACCAAAGGAGTACAAAGACAACAAAGGAACGGGGAACGGCTTGGGAAGCGGGGTGGGTGGAGTGAAGAAATATTTCAGGGGAAGCTTTGAGTTTTGGGCGGGCGGGATCATGAATGGGTTTGCGGGGTTTGTGTTGACTTGGACGTTGTTTTATGGGTTGGTTAGGGCTTAGTTGGTTGTTTGGTGTGTAAGGGGAGGGGAAGGTTAGGGAGGTGATGGGGTTAGGGGCATGGACGGTTTGGGGAAACGGAAAAAGGAGGATAGGGGGGGGGGAGGGGGGAGAAGAGATGTGGTCATGTGGAGGCTCATTCATGTATGGAAGAGAGAGGCAGGGGAAAGAGGAGGAAGAAGTACGACAACCTGTGTCTTAGGATGACATAAGAAGCTGCTACGTGTGTTTGGCGACCTGCAATGCGGAAGCGCAATAGATGGAGCAATGATGAACGTGATGTTTTGGTTGGCAAACAAAGGTCCAGCATTGAGACCTGACCATGGATTGGAAGCACGTGTTGCTGCTACAAATCAGCACAATGTCCAGAAATCAGTTGGCATAACACCCAAGAGAGCCCGTTGTTGACAAGAAACTGCAATTCATCAATGCTAACAAAACTATGCTACCCAACAGCCGCCTCCATTACATCATCTAACCAGCAACAGCCTCCGACAATATCGACAACATCATGATAAAAAACACAGTTACGCTATGACCAAAACAAAAACAAACAGCTCAAAATCCAAAAGGAGCAAAGAACAAACGCAAAGACTCGCTACCACACTTACTCATGTTCGGAACTGAAACAAATCATAGGACAAAAAGAGAGATCACTCAACAATCTCAACAACCCTCCCCACAAACCCCTCCAACCGCGACGAGCGATCCCGACTCCCATTATCACCCAATATCAAGATCCTCGAGCCCAGCTCGATCCACTCGCGGTTGGATAAGAGTTCAAGTTGGACTTCACATCCCTTCTTTCTTGTCTCATCATCAGCACCCAAGGCACCCAAGCCATCACCGTTGCCGGCGTGGAAATGGTCCTCAGAAGGGGCATGTGCATATGCATCTTCGCCCTCGCCGTCCTCCTCTTTCGCCTCATTGAGGAAAGTAGATGTTGTGAAAGGTAAAGTACGACAGAGCCTCGTAACCCTCACCACCCTTGCAGACGCCCTAACGCTAGCCACGTAGACGTTGACTAGACTTCCTACCGTCAACGCGGCCGCTACTACCCCTCCTCCTCCCTCTTCGTCGTCGCCTTCACCACCACCTCCATGAGAATGGTCATCGTCCTCAAAGACTGCCGTAAGCCCACTGGCTGCTTGCAGTGTCGTAGAGGACATGTGTTTCCCAGGAACAGCGAGGACCATCCCCTTCCTTATCCTCGCTGCCCTCTTTCCCCCTGTGCCATTCCCATTCCCATTTCCCGCGCCCGCCTCCGCCGTGTTTGTGTTCGGGTCGCGGTGATCAAACACCATCCCTATCGACCCAACCTGCCCTGCTGCTAATGTTTGCACGGGAAGCTGGAGGTTACGGATGGAGACGACCTTGGCGGTATGCCACTCGCCTTTTGCTGAGGAAGCAGAGGCTGACGGGTTGGACTTAGTTGAGTTAAGGCGGTTGAGTTCGGCTGATGAGGGGTTTGCTTCAAAATCGGAGAGGGTCGGGCGGAGGTAATTATCGTTGGCTATGGCTGCTACTGCGCCTGGGCTTGGAGTGTCGCTGGTATCGTCGGACGAAGAAGCGGGGAAGGGGCCGACTACTACCGTGTCACCTATCGACAGGCTGCCGAAGCGGAGGTAGCCTGCTACTACGGTGCCGAGGTCTGTTTCCTCGTCTGAGTCGCCTGTTGCTAGTGATGACGAGGCGGCGAGGTTGTATTGGTCTTCGATGTGAAAGAGCGAGGCAGGCTGCTCAGGATTCAAAGCTGGGCCAGTAAAGTCGTGGGCGGTTGGGGTGGGTGGTAAAGGCAGGCCCTGGAGTAAGGCGTGCAACATGCCCAGTCCGCGACCGTCGACGGCGGAGGTGAGGACTATCGGGACAATGGAGAGAGGGTCACTGTTGGAAGCAAGTTGGTCGGCGATTTTAGCGACGGCTGCCTCCTCGGTTGGCGAGACATGGGTAAACTCGTAAGGGTTGGTAGCGTCTGCTTTGAGAATAGCTGGAGCTCTGCCGGCTCGCTTGATGCCTGTGAGGACTTTGTTGAGGGTTGATAAGATGGATGGCTTGGATGCGAGATCGAGTTTGGTGATGATGATTGCTAGAGGCAACTTGAGTCTCAGGCAGAGCTCGAGGTGGGCTGAGGCTAGGTCGATGCCGTTGCTGCCACCCGTTGGGGTGGTTCCCGGAGCTGGGGCGTCAACGGAGGGCGAAGCATCGCTACCGTCGGCTGCTATGCAGAGTAATGTCCAATGAGGCGCCCAGCCAACGATACCGCGGAGGATAGTCCTACGATATCTTGGAGCCCCGGCTGAGTCCACCAGGTAGACTAACCGGCCGTCCTTGGTGAAGTCGTGGACGTCGATCCAAGATTCAACTCCGCTGTGAGCATCGTTGATGATTTCGTCATCGTTGTAGCCAACCAGTGCTTGAGCCACGGAGGAAGTGACGCCCGAAGCTACTTCGTGGGGATGCTTGAGTAAATTGAGCCGGCTTTTTCCACGGCCATTATCCAGAGTTCCTTGAGACAAAATGCCCAGAAGCGTAGACTTCCCAGACGTAGTCGGCCCCGTAAGCGTAATGCGCAACTGGTTCGCGGTAAACGGACCCTGTTTCATGGTCGGCAAAGCCGAAGAGACAGCACCGCTAGCTTGAGCAGTCAAGTCTGGCATGATCAGAGCTTCCGCCACCCATAACTTATCCTTGCGTCGAATCTCCTGAGGTTCTCCGAATAACGAATCCCCATGCTCATCCGAAGACTCAATCCACTCGCACTCGCCCACAATCACCAGCCTCAACACATTCATGTTGCACCCCAAGCTCGCCGCCATGACCCTCAGGTTTGCCAAACTTTCATCCAACTCATCTCTCGTCAGCCCCACAAGCGTGCCATCATCCGCCACGCCAATCTCGTACAGCGCACCTCTCGACGCTTCCAGCCCCGGTAACAGCTTGCCCAGCTTCACCTTCCCATCTCGCGCCAGCTCATCCGGGTCCGGCAGTTTTGGGATCACCAGATCAACAGCCGCGGAACTAGCGTGGTAAGGACAAGATTGCTGCAGCCTCCATAGCAACTGGGTAGTCAGATGCTCGAAGCGATCCTGTCTCGTTGTCGTGGCGCCCGAAGTCCCTCCAACGGACACTGGAGTGCCCCTCAACGATTTAGAAGTGGGATCATAAGGCAGTGGTCTGCTCTGGGTAGAGCCACAGATCTTGGCTGTCGAAGTGCTGTTGTGTTCGTACTTGCGCCGTGGGCGGAGGAGGAGGTGCAGCTTGTACTCTGTTGGACCCTCTTGGGGCTCGGCTTCTAGCCGGGTGATGCCGTTGTAGTCGGAGAGGAGATCGGTTTGGATGACGCCGGTAGTAGTAGGGGTTGATGAGCGGACCTCCGGAGTGGAGCGCCGGCTGGACCCTTCGGAGGGGTTGAGCCACGGGGAGGAGACTCGCGGGGGGTTGGGATCGAAGGTGAAGACGGACATGTTTGTGTTTGTGTATGGGTTCGCTGGGGTGTCCGCTGGTTGGTTTGATCGATAGGGACTGGTGGTACTTTTGAGTTTGGATCACAAACTCAGGTCGTTAATGATATCGGATAAGAGGGTATAATCAGCAAGTCCCGAGCTGGTGATATCGGAGATGACGGAGTACTAGTATTGCACGACGAAAGGATGTGTTATAGGATGATAGCGTATGTATTCGGGTGATCATTTTGAATGCTATGGAGCAAGTTGCTCGATGTCTGGTGATGATGGTAATAGTGGGTGGTTGAGTGAGGTCCGTGGAAACCAAGGGTCCTAACTGGGTGCTTGTGGCAAGACCACTGGTCTGCTTAATTGAGGCTGAAGAACACCATGGTGACGACTTCTGTTGTTTACTTGTGTTTGGGATACAATAGGGGGAGTGCAAGAGAGTATGTCCTCTACTTAAAAGTGAGGTCAAGGAGGAACAAAAAGATGAAAGGTGTTTGGTCGGTGAGTGACGCATCAATGCCTTCCTCTTTCGTTCAGAGCTCTGACCCCCACGGACCTAAATGCTTATGGCAACTGAATCCGTGCATAGATTGCTAGGTAAGTATCAAAATACACTCCAACAAGTGTCCATTTGGGTGAGTTTGCCTCATGGTTAAAGGGATGAAAGTAACGTCATTTCATGGCCTTCAGTTTCCCAAGCGATACTCTGACCTCATAGCAATTATCGCACTCCAAAGCTGCATACAGTTGCCTTGTTATTTGCTAGGCTTCTCCCGCTCCTTCCAGAGCACCAACACCACGGCAATAGGGTCACTCATAGCAGTTATCCGGTACTTGTGCAACTGCCAGCCAACAGCCATTTCCCCGCACAGAAATGCCGACCAGCCGGTTCTTCCTTAACAGCAGCTGGAGGCAGTCACGGTCTGCATGCACTCTGCACTCCAGGCAGGCTTCGATGCCGTGCCGTCTCTTTGTTCAAATTTCCAAAACCAATTCAGCAGGAACTCACTTCATTGATCAAGTGAGGCGGAGGCGAAAGGCAATGCTGACCGGGACCATTTCCTGCCAAAACAACGTCACCCGGCAACTCTATTTCGATGTTGCCCGTCGTCCTGCCACGACCTCATCTCAGTCATCCATCAGTTCCATATCGCCAAAATGGGTCGAAAAGATAGGAACCCCGCCTGGCGAGAGGCCAATATCTGGGAAAAGCCCGCCCGGAGATACAGCACTTGGGGAACCACGACCACATGGAGGACGAACACATGGGCCAGCGATGATGTCGACCCCGACCCCGAAGCTGAAAAACATACAGAGCAGGAGAAGAAGACCAAGAAGCCATCAATATGGCGGTCTTTGGCGTGCTGTGGGATGAAGGTAAGCATTTATGGAACACCATTCAAACCCCTAGCACTAGCATTGGCCCCTACACTGCGACATGTTCATTCCCCTGGATCGCCCATCTCCACTGCCCTTTTCTGTGCATTTCAGCGTTTCCTCCACCACTCAGGAACGAGGAATCAGCGGGAAAAAGGAGGCCCATCAACACCACCCATGTTTCGACTTCCATTCGACTGGACCCTTCGAGGAAACATCAAACAGGACGTCTCGACTTGGTACATGGGGTGGCGATGAATGCCGGCACGTCCACCGCCAAGAGAGCCAGGAATGTCAATACAGCCTCAACAGCCCACGAACAGTCTCACAAGAAGAAATCTCAGGATGGGCGAGACGCGGACGCAGCTGAAGCAGGCCACCAGTCGGTGTTAGTGGTCAACATGTTTTACGCCACCATTAGCGTAACAGAGACACCTAAAAATGGCTGCTTACAGGCCAAGGACCCGCGAGATCCGTCAGCACTTTCCCTCTCGATGGCCAATGCAGGCATCCCAGATATCGCCCCTGCTGCTGCTTCCTGCAACTCGTCTACACGTGAGCATGGGACTCCCTGCCGACATGCCCTGGTTACGACGCTTGTATTACGGGCCTTCCCCAATCATTACAGCAGTCCATCGGGCGTTGGGCGGGCCATGGAAGGGCCACAGGAGGAAGCACAGAAACATGGAACACGCTCCAGACACCAGTCAAGACATTCGGAGTTCTCCAGAGGGCACTGCTTGTATCCCCTGTTTCCCTCATAAGCATCACACCCCATGTTTTATTCTCCCTAAAACAAACCCTCCATCCTTCTTACTCCTTTTCTCCTTCCTCTCGTTCCAGTTCCACCGCATCTTGTCAATCACAACACATCAGTTCCCATCTCTCTGACATCTCCATTGTTCCAATAAACCTTTAAAGTGTACTGAGTATTGTAATCATCACAGTTTCCCAAAATGGGCTGGTCATTCGGACGAAAGAAGAACAAGGAGGGTGCCGCCGCCGAGAACCCCTATGCCCAGCAACCAGCGGCCGATCCGTATGCGAACCAGCACGCGAGCCCTGCTCAGTCTCAGGCTACTCTACCGAGCACCACTAGCAGTGGCCCCCGTCCCGGTGGTCTGCCTTCCGGTCCGTCCCCGTACCAGAACCAACAAGCTCCTCCTCCTTACTCCGCCGGAGGTCCGGTCCAGCAGCCGCCTGCTGCGGGTAGATACACGAACGAGAGATTCGGCACCACGGATAAATACGGCGATAACCGTTATGATACCCCTTCCAGCAGCAACCAGAACCGCTACCAGCCCTCCAACGACTCCAAGCAGAGCCAAACATCTCAGCAGTACCCGGTTACATATGGCGACAACAAGCAGCCCGGACAGATTCCTCCTGATGGGTATGAGCCGTCTCCCCAGGAACTCTATGGCAACAAGTATGGTGTGCCACAGGAGGAGCTCACGGAGGAGCAGAAGGAGGACGTGGAGTTCACCGATGTCCGAAACGAGATCTTGAACGAGCAAAATGCCACCGTCGACACTCTGGATCGGACCATGGAGACGAGTTATGCTGCTCTGGCGAACATGCGCAATGCACGACAACAGCTGAGGGAGCAAAACGAGAGGCTGCTGTATGCCAAGGGAAACATTGATCACGGAGGTTAGTTTTTGCCATGTATAGTAAATACGACATGAAGCTAACACCCTGCTACAGCCGCCCAAGCCCGTCAGGCTAAGGAAAGGGTAAAGGAACTCGAACGAGTCAATCGCTCCATGTTCCTACCTGTCGGCCACAGCAAGAAGACGCTCGACAGGATGGACAGGGACCGCCTGCAAGCCGAACTTGAGGAGAAGGAAATCCGCGAGCAGAACGCCCGCGAGCTCTACAAGAACCGTGCACAGGCGCAGATGGCCGGCATGAAGCCTAAGAAGCTGGGTCTTGGCGGCGGCGCCGACAACAAGAAGAAGTACGCGCTAGAGGATGATGAGGAGATGGACCAGAACGAGAACGCCATCAACACGAAGATTGCGCTGATGGAGCAGGTTGCGGGTGAGCTCAAGGAGGGTGCGCTGGATATTGGCGCGGGTCTGGATCTCAGTAATAGGTATATTGAGACCATGACTGAGAACGTAAGTGTGTCGTTTTCTGGGAGAGGATGCTGGGAAGAGCAAGGCGCTAACAGTTGCAACAGACCGATAGACTCAACATCGAGGTTCGCAGGAACAAGATGGCGCTCGAGAGGTTTTAAAGAAGATGATTTGGCATGTTGTTGGTTCGGTCGGATGGTTTGGAATGGCCGGAGTTTGTTGGTATTAACTTTTGCTGCGAACATGCGGTACACGCTTTCTTCGGTGTTTATGTTGATACTGTGGGTACTGCGTATACGGAACGTTACATCATTCAAAAATGTTTGTGCGGTGAGTCTGGTGTAGGGTCCTTCCTCGAAGATGGGTTCGGGAAATATATCAGAAGGCAGGCCGTTGCAATGATTCGGTAAATATCTACTAATAGACCAAGTCATGTACTTTGGCTGTGTCCTTAGGTGGTGAAGTGTCCGTTAACTTCTGACTCCCATCCTAGGTTAAACACTGACTTGTGAATGAGACAAGCACGAGGTATATCGAAAAGTACATTCGTGAACAATGGTACCATCCTCGCCTCCCTCCAACTCTCTACGTCCTCTTTTCTTCAATAGAACGATGATATCCTGCTTTCACGCATACCAAAAACATCCGATCAGCCGTTCTAAATTATCATTTTACCACCAGGACCTGGCTCATAACTGACATCATCACCCCTTTCTTTCCTCCCAGCCCCCCCTCGACAACCTTTCGGCCACCACCAAATGCTAGTCCGTAGTCTGCCTTCTCCCAACTCCTCCCCTCTCCTTACCAACGTCATGTCGACACTACAAAGCCAGACATCCATATCATACGTAACCACCCACTTCAACACCCCGATCATGTTATCCGCCTTACCTTAACATGATCCGGGCCCAGGTAGGTATGTAGCGAGGTACGTTATCACCTGCCATGATACAAATACCTCTCGCCACCCCCAGGGGGAGGGAGCTAATTATCAGACTCTGAACTCATGTGTTCCAACATTGAAAAATTCCACATTTCATTCGATCTTGGAAATGGGGGGAAGACGACCATGACCATTCTGATAGTCATCAATATCCATAATCCACCAAGTCGTCGTTGATGAATCTGACAGGAGGGATGGGGGGCACTACTGAGGCAATGAGAAGACGGGAAAGGCGGGCAAGGCGGGCAGGAGGTGGGCAGGACGAGCAGTGCGGGTATGAGATGGGCGGGAGGTGGATTAAGTAGAGCCAACCCGATGTCGAGATACAGACAGGTAGGGAGGGAGGGAGGGAGGGCGTGCTTCAATGTGTCGTGTAGATGAGGAACAATACATCTTCCCTAGTTGTTTTCTTTTTGTTCCTCCTTTCGTCTTTTTTCCCTTTAACTCCGTTTTTTCTTCTTTCCTTCTTGTTCTCTTTTCTTTTTTTTTTTTTTTTTTTTTTTTTTTTTTTTTTTTTTTTTTTTTTTTT